>NBNE01000210.1:0-31816 GCA_002215365.1 Phytophthora megakarya
TGGCTGCGATAAACTGCATATTGACGCCTTCAGCCACGAGGAAGCGAAAGACCGCATTGATAGCTGTCTGTTGCGCACGTTGGGGGTTGACCGGCGTGAGGTCTTGCAAGCTCATATTGTTTTGAAATGGTTTTGTCGGTCAGAGGGGAAATATCCAAATGATGTAGAAACAGTTGATGGTTTGTATGAACTTTTGCTCATATTTCGTACCCTTGCCGACATTATATGTCGGCACGACGTCGGCAGCTTTTTCACCTAACCCTAAAGACTAGGATTGGATAAAATAACTGTATGCACGACTTGATTGGTTGTTTATCAAATATCAACTCGATACAACTATACTGAAAGTAAGTAAAAACGATATTCATCCATATCTTGGTTTTTATAGTGTCAGTACGTAATACTACATGTACTGTAGTATGTTTTAATTTGTGTGTGGAGGGAAGATCAAATAATGTACCGAATGAGAAACAAAATGGGTTCTTTATTCATTTTGCTGCCATTGACAGGTTTAGTCCCTGTGAGCCTGCAAATTAACTCGACAGATACTTCGTATCCGTCACGACCCCACCACAGGTTCATTGCTTTGTTTCTTTAAGCAGTTCCTGTGCGAAGGGGTTATGTGGCAGCCTCGTTCGAAGACTAACGATATACGCATCGATCAACGTCAGATACTCGTACCTCTTGTGACATCCTCAATACTTACATTTCTCTCGCTTGAGCTGCTCGTGGTGACGCCTCGCTCGGAAGCTTTATCATCTCGGTCATCATTTCCTGACGAATTCCACTAGTGCGTATCGACACTCTGGCGCCAATAGCACCACCCACTAGAAAAACAAACAAGTCATGTAAAGCTTCATCGACACAGAATTAATGTGCACGTCAGTACTCACCGATCATACCAGTGACCCCCAAGAAACTCCCCAGTGCAGCCGCTTTCCAGGCACCAGCCATTGCCGCTGCCCCGATGATTCCTCCCGTAGCTGCGCGTTGTCTGCTCTTCTCCTTGTATTTCATGAGAACTCCCATCTCTGCTGGGGTGACATCATTCCTGCTCTCACCAACACAACGATTAGCATTACCGTAACGTTATGCAAAATTTAAAAACACGCACGTCCAGCTGGGGTCATAATGGCGTCTTGAGCCAAAGTTATCTGATCCTCCATATTCCCAAGGACCAAAAGCTCGAGGATCAGCAAAACTCCAGTGCCTAACACCCCAAGGGCCTCCGCAACCTCCAGGACCGAATTTTCCTTGAGTGCCAAATACACCGGGGCTGATGCCCTTCTTGGCAAGTTCGGAGCACACAGTATACATAACCTCGTATTCCTCGGAAGACATCATTAGTTGAGTTGAATTGTGTTGATGAGATGGCAAATTCAATTGTGAGCTCTGACGTTGTACTTGGTGACGACATCCACCATGAATGTTTGTGTTGGGCCAGTGCACCACGCACAAAGTTCTAGTAAATATCGGAATCCGAACTCCATGGTGATACATGCATTTCGTTGCGCCCATCACGTTGCACATTCATTCTGCCTCCAGCGGCGTCAACAAAATCGATTACGCTCGAGATCTGAATGGCGACAACATCAGCGTTGACGCCTCTTGCACCACAATTCATTTTTCCAGCTCACAACACGACTCCAAGCCCTGAACTCTGCCGCGATGATGTCCTCCATGACCTCCGAGCAGTACGAAGTGATGTATACCATGCGTTCGGAGATGTTTGCCAAAAAGGATGGCAACAGCTCCGAACGCTATGGGCCACCTCGTGGTTTTGCCCCGTGGGGTGTCGGACCTCGAGGTTTTGGTCGTGCACCTTGGATGTGAGAGCCGCGTTATCGTAGAACTCTGCTGATGAGGTACTAATTTGTACTTTATTTTACCAGGACCGACATCACACCAGCTGAACGTGACGTGTTCATGAAATATCGACAGAAAGGCACACGTCGTGCTGCTTTTGGAGGGCTTTTAGGAGCAACAGCGATGGCTGGCATATGGAATGTTGCTGCGTTCGGGACACCGTTGGGTGTTGTGGGGGTACTTGGTACGTAAGTTTCTGATTGAAAACGAGTAAGTTGAGTAATAATGGGTTGTGCTTTCGTAGTCGGTGGTGCGATTGGTGCCAGAACGTCGATGACCACTAGCAACATTCGTACCGACTTGTTCACGGAACTTCTCCAACTTCCAGACGACAAAGCTCCTCATGCAGCTCAAGCGAGAGAAATGTACGTAATAAAAAATCATGAAGTTTGTCTGGCAAAATGAACTTTAACCTTATGCGATTAACAGTCTCCAGACGAAGCTGACGCACAATACCTACGCTCAAGAGCTGCTCAAAGGTGCAGGCCTCCCATTGTAAGCGCTGATCTGTAAAAGTGGCCATTTCGTGATGTTTTGTTGATCTGCACTGAAGCAAAAATGTTTGGTACTTGTTTAGCGCTGCCGCGTCAGACCAAGGCATGAAAACTACGGACACTTTCAAGGACAAGTGAACCAACGCAAGATCAACAAGCTGCCTTCGGTTGTCAGCAACCTTTAACCTTTGTTAGTGGTAGCTTTTTAACAACAAATTCAGTGATAATATGATTGTACTGAAGTATTACGATGATTCACGCGTCACTGCGTAGTGCAAAATTGTCTGTTGGTGGCCAACACACCACCCTAATAAAATGAGATGTCCTTAACATCCTGACTCTGTTGTGCTGTTGGGATTTGGCTTATTTCGTTGGTGTTTTGTCGCCCAGCATCGCATCGAAGCTGATGTTAATAGGGTCACTTGATTCCGTAAGCTCCAGCATACTAATGGATGAATTGGATCCTCGTTGGCGAGTGTCAAAGCTGCCGTCTGCCGAGAGAGCACCCAAAGCAGGATGTTGTTGCATTGCTCTTGAAAACTGTGTTTTGTCGCCCAGCATCGCATCGAAGCTGATGTTAATGGGGTCACTTGATTCCGTAAGCTCCAGCATACTAATGGACGAGTTGGATCCTCGTTGGCGAGTGTCAAAGCTGCCGTCAGCCGAGAGAGCACCCAAAGCAGGATGTTGTTGCATTGCTCTTGAAAACGAGGGTGCTTCTTCCTTCACAACATGTACCTTGCCATCCTCCATCTCCATCTCCTCGTCAGAATCAAAGTCGTCGTCTTGAATTCCTGCGTAACACAGCTCGTCGTCTTCTTCCTCGAGATCGTCCGTGATCCGTCCAACGATCGTCGAGAAGTTTCCGATCATGGATTGAGAAAGACTCATATCGGACGCCATACTGCGCGACGTACCAGTAGACTCGGCGAAAGTTTGTGAAAGCCGCATTGGAGGCAACCCGAAGTTGGACGTATCGCTCCGTGAACTCGCAAAAAGGCTTCGCGAGTTTGGTCGACGTCGACGCATGCTACCTTCGGTAACAGGGCCTTGTAATGACGGGTTGTAGGATCCACCAGCGGACATAAAGCTTTCACGTAGATCTGCAAACCCACCACGAAGTTGTATGTCGCTTGCATTCCCATGACCTCCACTGCTAAAACTTGGGAGTTGACCGCCAGAGTTGAAACTAGGAAGGTGCCCACCAGAGTTGAAACTTGGAATGGGGCCTCCAATACTGATGCCATAGACTTCTTCTCGCAATGCGTCAAGCAAATGTCGTAGTGACTGGCGGAAACCCACCATGTCGCCCTTCGTGAAGAAGTGGAAAAACTCGCTACGTGCAAGACTGTACTTGATGTCGAGACTGAAGTCCATGCGGTTCACCACCACCGGTAAAATTTTCTTGCCTTTGTCTTCCGCAAACGCAAGCTGATCCTTCACAAGTTCACTCGCCAAAGTCTTCTCTGAAATGAGAACAACAAAGGCTGAACATTTGAGAATAGCCTCCTTCGCTTCGTGAATGCGCACAGACATGTCTTCATTCCGAGACAGCATCGGACGCTTCGACTTGGATTTCTCAAGCTCCTCCTCCTTGTCCTCCTCAATCGTCGTTGATAACTTCACCATGTGCTTGCGGTCGACGTAGCATCTTAGACCTCCCTCACGGCACATATCAACGCACAATTTCCGAACAAAGCGCTGATGATAATCGCCATGACTGATGAACACGAACTGCTCACCACTAGCTGTAGCCGTGTTCAGCTCCTGTAGATCTTCCACAATACTGTCGCTGGTGTTCGGTTCGTCAAGAATATTCGAGTCTCGCTCCGGTAAAGCCTTGGTACGTCCACAGCGTTTGGACATCTCTTTACTCGTAGCTCGATGAAAGTAGTAGCCACCAGTGTCTAGCACAATGCTATCGGATACGCCACAGTCGTCAACAAAACTGTTGCTGCTTGTGCTGCTTAAGATGCTGAGATTGGTGCCATTGTAGTCGTAATTGTTGTTGAGTCTCATGCTGCGCTGGCTAGCGGAGAAAACGCCGTTAGACCCAATGGAACGAGATGATCCGGGTGCACCACGGCGACGGCTATTGCCAATATGCAAAGGCATGGCTGAATCATCACCTAGTTCGTGAACTGAAGAGCCTCCAGAGTCGTACGCGTAGTAGTTTGGGGTGTCAAACGCCGACAATGCCAGCGTTCGCTCGTCAAACTTCATCGAATCCATGCCGTACGTGTTGGTCGAGCTCATACCAGAAGCCGCGTGATTTAGGCGGCGACTACGCATCGCACTGTTTCCGTGTCCTGATCCCGACATTGGATTCGTCTCTGCACGACGCATGTTACGCTTGATGTTATCCTCCTTGCGTTTCTCAATCTCATCACGCATGCCATCCAACAGCATCCGCAGCTGATTTTTGTATGCATCTTCGTCGTATTCGTACCGGGTTTCCTTTTCGTTCACCTGCTCCACACTCACAATGGCGCTTTCAAATGGTACAAGCTGCCGCGTGTACAAATACACCTGAAGTTCCTCTGAAATTTTAGCATGTTCGGTGGAAATGGCCATAATCGGTGTACCGACTTGCTTCGCTAATGCCAATTCCTTCAAACACCATTCAGACTGCGCGTAGTCCTCCGTGAGAATACACAACACCACTGCAGCATTGGTGATCCCACGTGCAATCTCTTCGCGCCAAACAGCACCACCACCAATACCGCTAGGATCCATGAGGTCAAGCCAAACGGTAATATTTGCATCTTCGAGCGACTTACGCAGCTTCAGTGCAAACTCCATGTGTGAGTGCGTGTAACTAATCATAACGTCACGAGTGCCTGCTGCCCGCTTGATCTCAAATTGCAACCTTGTAGACGTGGTACAATCAATAGGCCGGAATCCGTCGTGGTTTGTGCGCATGATGTCGCCTCCCATGCTCAATAATGCCAATGCCGTCTGTTGATCATCCAGTTTCACAGCCAAGTGCAAAGCGGTGTCACCTGTCAAACGAAGCTGGTGGTTGATGTCACCACCACTAGCAACCAGCACCTTGAACATATCCACATTCGTGCCTCCAGCACAAGCAGCGCACATAATAGGCGTCATGTCGCCATCGTCCACGATCGTGGGGTCTGCACCATGGGCTAACAGTATCCGCACAATATCCACACGGTTCACACGAGCAGCCCAATGTAGTGCGGTACGCCCATGTGCATCCTGGAAATTGGCATTGGCCTTGGCTGCTAGCAGAAGATCGACAGCCCCTACGGCACCATTCACTGCAGCCCAATGCAAAGGCGTTCGCTTATTGAGTCCAACGTAACCAAGCTCACCGAGGACATCTGGGTTCACCTTCTTGCGCAAAAAGCTTCGGATTGTCGCAACATCATCCATAGCTGCAGCAGCGTGCAGTGGTGTGAGCGCAACATCGCCACCCCAGTCTTCCAGCACCTGTGCAACCGCGTAATTTCCCCGCAAATATGCGAGTTGCAACACTGTAATTGTATTCATGTGACCAGGATCGGGGATAGCGAGATGATTCGCGCCAGCTCGCAGCAATACGTGAACGATCTCGGGGTGATCAGCTAAGAAAATTGGCGGCATTCGACTCTCACATCGATACGACGACTTGGAACAGAGATTGACGTCAGCTCCGTGAGCAATAAGCCAGCGCACAGCAGCCAGACGGCCAGTACTCACAGCACAATGCAGCGGAGTAACTAGCGTCGTCTTGAACACGGAGCTGTAGGTCTCATCTGCTGAGACTACAGGTTTCGGAATGAAGTAGCTTGCGAGGTACCAGAAGAGATCACCCGTACTAAATCTCACTCGCGAAACCTTATCGAAAGAATTCACCTTGAAATGTGCCTTGTACAGCAAATCCATTGCTGCGATATTGCCTTGATAAGCAGCCACATGCATGGGGTTCTTCTTGGCAAGCCCGAAAATGCCAAACACCATGGCTGGGTCTGGGTACAGTTCTCGTGCAAAGCTCTCACCAAGATTCTGCTTGGCGATACGAATCGAACGACGAATGAGTTTGAGATCCCCTAGCTGGGCTCCTCTAAAGAGCCTCTTGCGGACGTCCTTCACGACGGTAGATCTGGCTGGCGTCGGCGTGGTCTCGACACTCCCGTTCTTTTGCTGCTGTCGCTTTTTGCGCTTCATCTTGGTGCGCAACATGTGCGCTTTAACATCTCCTGTCTGGTCGCTCTCTTTGAACGCACCTAACTGCATCTTCAAATGTTCCCGGAACCTCGCAAAAGCTCGCATCAGGACGAAAAGCAGCCAGAACATCACCACCGCACAGCCACAGAAAAGATAAGCGGGGATGTTGGAGTCGCAGTCCACGAAGATTTTCCCACTGGCGACGTAGTACACAAAGAACCCGAGAATCAGCGCTTCGTACAGGAAAATAGTCACTCCAACCAGTTCGCAAATCTGGAGACAAACGGTCCGTTTGACTTTTTGCAGTCTTCCGCCTCGATCAATGCGTTGTTCTCGTCTGAAGGGCTCGAACACTCGCAGTCCTGACGCTGGTAGTCCCAGAATGAACACTGCAGGGAACAAGTGATACACCAAAGCAGCGAGTGCCAACGACGTGGCGCAACTGTGCTCGTCACTGGAAACCAGAACTTTGAGGGGGGACCCCACGTACAACCTGCCATGTCCAATGTCGTCCTTGTCGGACTCGTAAAAGTAGAAAAAGCCCAACGCAATGACGTCGCCCACCACAATCAACTGCGAAAGCCGCAGCAACCGCCGGGAGAAATACGAATTGCTCAGGAACTGGCCGTTGAGGTACCTCTTGGGTAGTACGGGTAGAACGGAGTCCCTCAGCTCGATGGAACTCATCTGCATCGTGTGTTCCGTGGCCCCTGCTTTACTGCTCTCATCCGTGTCCTTGCGACTCTGTTCTACCTCTTGTGTCTTGCGTTCTACTAGTACCTCCTCATCGTCCAACGTGATGGTCCGGGGCCCTAATTGAATGTCTTGCACCATCCGGTCCGCTCCACTGAGGCGTACACCCGAGGCATCGGGCGTTCTACTGGGACGGTAGTGCGATACTACCGGGTGCTCTGCATCAGCAGCCGATACGACCGAGCCGTCGCTGTTGAACGTGTCTTGACGTGAGAACTCCTTGGTCTGTACTACCTTAATGGGCGTCTCGAGTTTTACGTACTGCGTCTGTGCGGTGGCCTCGGGGCTATTCGGGTCCATGCTGGGGCCTGTTAATAATAGCGGTGGCCCGGTGGGCGTCCGCACGACGTTAAAGCGTTAAAAAGGAGCTTGCGTGTGATCCGTGTGATCTACTTGGCGAATTTCTACCTGTTTGTTGCATTCTCCTTGCGTAGGAACGCACCGTACACCTCGACGTGGAACAGCTGGTCAGAGGCTCCGCACGCAGACGGGGCGAGCAAGTCTGACTGGATCAGCGTAAAGTGTGGCTTGTATCTGACTTTTGTTGCAGCGTTGAAGAAGTTGTTGCCATGAAGTAGCAGGACGGAAGTTCGGCATCTATCGGTTGCTGGACGGACGTCATGATATCAGCAGTTTTGTATCGACACGAGGCATTTTCCACCATAGAGACCAGCTGGACTGAAGTAATCGTGGCAGATACCATCAGGACATTACACCAATTGGGATGTTACAGTTTTGGTGTTGCTGCAAGAATGCGAGCGGATACTTTTCTCTTTGATTTTGCTGCTTTGACTCGCTTGAGTCACGTGGATGTTGTGAGTCGGCTGAGCAGAGGCGGGGGTTGAATTTCCTGCAGCGTTAATTGTGCGACGTAACGACCGATGCACGCGCTCAATTAATCCATTGCGAGCGGATATTGTCGACTCGAAGGCTATCCAAGTTTCTGCTTGCTGGATACTACATGTACTAAAATAATATCCCAAGGACGTTGAGAGCAGCACCATGTCGACTGTCGAGCATTTCGATAGTGTCGGAAACTTACCATGTACTAAAATAATATCCCAAGGACGTTGAGACCAGCACCATGTCGACTGTCGAGCATTTCGATAGTGTCGGAAACTTACCACATTATTAAGTGAGACCACCTCATCCGTCTGGCATTTGGGAGCACTAGAAGCTGCGTGCGACTCTGGATGTAGCTGTCGAACTGTGCTCAATTGCAGTCGACAGGATGCACAACTCCATTGTATACGGGTACCTGTCAGATAGAAAGGGGTTCCATAGTGCCTAATTGGCGGTACCTGTCTGAGGTTGTTGCCTGGTGAGAAACACACGAAGGTTGCAACTATTGATGGGGCACTGCACCTGTTCACGGCATGATACAGGTGCCGTGTTGTGGTTTATTGGACCGCTTTATGGCCCACTTCGTCAGCTCTACTCCCTTGGCCGTTGGCAGCAAGTTCTTCTACTTCGAGCACTTCCAGCGGAGTGAGAGGTTGGAAAATGGACAGCACCACCGACACGAACGTGCGCAGGATGATAGCTGCACCGCAGAGAATCGCCCCGTAGATCAGGTACACGTCCACGAGATACGTCTTGTACAGTGGTTGCAAGTTGCGCATTGGCAGCAAGTGACGAGCTCCAAATTCAGCAACAGCCAGCACCTCGTCGGCTGCACGTTCCACTCCACCACCAGTCTGCACGAGCTCTCCGAGGCGTTCGGCGTTATCTTTAAACGTCTTGTGCTCGTTGACCAGCATTCTATCCACTGCGTCGTGCAAACTGCTTTCGGAAAATGATTTTCCATCCAGTCGGAGACCTGCACCTGCTCGCACCACTGCGTTCACGCCTTCGACTTGTTCGGCAGAGTGAGGGAGGCCCAAAATGGGTACTCCAGCAACAAGAGCTTCCTGCATGCTCTGAAAATTCCCTGCAGTGATGAGTAGCATTATCTCTGGTGCGAGTGCGAGCACTGCAGCATCGTCCAGTCCATCGCCGAGAAATAATACCGAGTCTCTAGGACGCGAGCGCAAATCGAACGCTGTTTGCTCTTGCAACGTGATCTTCCACAATAACCGGGCTTCAACAGTCTCCAGTGCGTTCATCTTCACATCATGAACACAATACAGTCAGTATCCACATGAACTTTACCAAGCATCGTGCAATAGAGCACAAGACCTACGATAGTTGTGATGAAATCGGGGGTCAAAGGCACATCCGTTTGAAAGCTGATAAATACCAGCGGTTCTTCTTGGTGCTCAGGGGCTTCCAACCACTTGGTCAACGTCTCAGGAAATCTGCTGCGCCTAGTAGAAGCTTCAGCACGCTCGAGCTGCAGTTTTTGCGACTGCAACAGGCCGACCATCCTGAATTGAGGCGTCATAGGCCGCGCCTCATCCAACCCGAAGACCGAGTTCACTAACACTAGTGCGTGGCCGTGCATCTGGTCCTTGCTATCGACGACTTCGAGTCCGTGTTCTTGCCGTACGGCATTAATCTCCTTATACACATGCACTAGTCCGAGTCGGAAGCGCAGTCGGTAGTAGCTGTTCAAACACCGCTCCAACACACTCGTTGTCTACAAAAGCAAGAGTTAGTTCTCTCACTTTCCACGTGAAATTGACTTCTTACGTGCATGGTAAAGCTAGAGAAGGGTGCAGGGATGTAAGCCGGGGGCGAGTCTATATCAAACAACAAGTGGGGGTCGTTCACCACGTACGGCAACTGCATCCGATGGCAGACATCGAAGCCTGCAAAAGTGTATCGGTCCACCACCACCAGGTCGGGTCGGTCGTCTTCCAGATCTTCCAGCAACGCGCCAAACATCGGTCGCTGGAACGACGCGTAGTAGCGCAGCGTACTAGCGTAACTCTCATAAACGCCAAGTGTCTCGAGTTCGGTCGGATCCACGGCCGTTGCGCGGCCTTTGCCTCCAATATTCCCGAGCGAAATGAACTCGAGGCCTTCCAGGTCGCTCACCCATTGGCGGCAGTTCTCAGGCAGTGCAAAACCCACGCGAACTCCTCGAGACAGCAGCGTCTCCGCTAAGTGTTTGAGGGGCAGCATCTTGTCCAGCACGGGGATGCTCACCAAGACGACGTACAGGTCGCTGGAGGTTGCCACTGTGTTGTCACTCTTGCTCTTCATTGCAGCTGCTTCGGTCGTGGCGGCGTCGGCTCCCAGGCGGCCCAAACAGCAGCAGAAGCCCAAAATGAGCAGCAGCCACGCGTTCGCTCGCCACTGCCGCTGCAGCAGACTGGGCTCGACACTCGCGCGACAATTGGAAGAGCGCGACGTTAGCAGCTGCACGCGGTGGATCGGAGTGGACTGCACGGCCACGGAGCGGAGCGGAGCGAGGCCCAAGAACTCCGACTCGGCCATCGTATCGCGATTAGGCGACTTATTGGCCTTTGGCTCGACTGATCTAGCGAATTTTCACAATAGACAAATGTGACGATAGAATGTCACGAAAGGAGTTTCTAATTCAGTAGTCGACTTGCACTTTAGCTTGGTAATGTTGCTGCTCTCAAGCTAAATAGTTGTACATTCGTCGGTCTGTGGTGCTGCGTTGGAGATATTCGCGCTCGATGAGACTTTCGATGCGCAATTTGATGAGCTGCGGAGACGGAGTGAAGCGGCCGGCCATTTGACGCGTAACTTCGGCGATGAGTTGGTTGTGCTGCAGCTGCTTGCGAGTCTTCATGATACGCACGATCGACGCCTCCACGAGATGCTTCCGGTCTTCAGCAACGGTAGGCGGCAACGCATCGCCTGTAGTCGAGTTTGATGCCACTGCAGGCAGCAACGACGTCTCCTTTTGGGACACCAGCGGTATCCGTACACGGTGCAACTTTGACTTGTACGCGTCGTTCACTGTGAAAGCATCAGCTTCCTCGTCGATGCGTTTTCCCTTTGAGCTCTTAATCAAAATCTTGTACTTCGGTGTGCAGAGCGAAATGAGGTGGCGCTTTAGATCCTTCACGTCAATACCTGTACGCTCCATCAGATCCTTGAAACGCCATTCAGAGCGCTGGTTGAACAACATTAAAATGACAGCTTGGTACGTCGACACGTTGAGCTCATGACGACGATTTCCGTCCTCTACATCAGCTGAAAACGTGGCGCGAATATCCACCGTACCCATATTTGCCATCCATGCCAACTTACGACCATTGTGTCGTGCATAATAGAACGACTCGAATGTTTGAGTCAGCTGAACAAGTTCCAAAGGGAGCGAGCACATGGGAGCCATCTCTGTGGGCCAGAAACCGCTTGTGAGCACATGCACCGACAGCGGCATTGGAGCGACGGTCATATTAATACCAAAGCCGCTCCCTCTGGTGTCAAAGCCTGATTTGCGGTAAAGCTCCATCAGGTCCTTCGAAATACTCATATCCTTGAACATACCCTCGAGTTTGGAGGTGAACTGGTAGCCACACTCTGCTTTGAGCTTTGAAATCACTAGCTTCTCCGCCTCGTCCGACGTACCGCGACTATTAAGAAGACGTTTGGCAAGCAAAATCTTGTAAAACTCCTCGAAGACGTCTTTATCTTGCAGATACCGGAACAATGCGATGACTTGCGCTACACGTGTGTCCATTTCCTCTTCAAACCGGTTCTTCGAGCGTAACATCTCGTCCAGATAGTGTGCTAGGTAACCCGCACACACAGTGTTCGTGTTCATGAAGGCTTCAAAGCCCTGTTTGATAGATTTGTGGAACTGCGGGTCGTCAAAAAAGCACTCGGACAGGAACCCCACAAACTTTTCCCGCAGCGCCAACAATTTCTCCACAAACTGCGAGGCATCCAGAGACGTCTCCGGATTCGATTGCGTCTTTACAATCTCTTCCCCGTTCGTTTTAATGTACTGGAACACACACTCGCTGATTTCCGGCAGTGTGCTTGGTACACGTCGAAAGAGCGAGTACATCCTGCGTAGCGCCTGCGTTTTGCCGTCCCGGAAGAGCACCACGCAGCCTGAATGCTCCATGTCCACCAAGGCTTTGGCCTGGTTCTTGATCAGCTGCGTCTCGACGATGGTCTTGAGCTTGTGCTCCGTGGACGGGTTGAGGTAGTGCAGCACTCTCGCTCCTTCTTCGTTGAGGCGTTGCTCGGCTTTCTCCAAGTATTCCGGACACGTTGCTACATCCAGCATGGCTTGTGCTTCTGCTCGGTAAAAGTCCAGCGTGGTGTCGAGGAAAAACTTCTCAAAGTCATGCTCGTACACTGCATTGGAGTGCACTCCCAGGTCCACGAGCATCCGCAGCACGCTCTTCAGCAGATCTCTGTCCACGAGTTCTCCGTTTCGCTCGCGCTCGATACTGAGCAGCAGCCGCGCGCGCAGCCGCTCGCGCACGCTGTCATGGCGCACGATGACGTCGCGGAAGATGTAGAGGCCGTTGTCGTAGACTGGCAGCTTGCGCTTCTGCGTGACGTAGGTGCGGTCCATGTACATGAGGATGTCGCGGACCATGGTCATGACGACCTGGTGGTCCGCCCACTGGTCGTTGAGTGCCACGAGCAGCAGCGCGTCGGACTCAGAGGCCACGTGGCTCACCACGCTCTGCAGGTGCTCGGTGATGACGCCCACGACGCCGCTGTACAGCAGGTCGCCGTGCTTGTGCAGCACCAGGTTGTACGAGTTGCGGTAGAGCTCCTCGAAGGACAACAGACTCGCGTTGTGCGAGAAGATCTCGTAGATGGCGGTGCGCAAGGACGCCCAGATCTCCTGGGCGCGCGCTTGGTCCATGCCCATGTTCTGGCGGTACGGCTTGATCACCAACTTCTTCATGCCATGCAGGGGACTGATACACTGATACTAAACAAGTGAGGAAGGATTCGATCTGGCAATTGCAACAGGTACAGCGTACCACTTGCTATTGCAAAATTTGCTCGTTTGGGAGAAATTTGTCGCATAGTTTGAGCGTATATTTATCGTGTGAGCTACTGTATTATCATTCTTTACGACTCTTTCAACAACACGCATTATGCTGCAGCTTCGTTCGAAGACTACTTACGAACACAGGAACAACATTTTTCAGCCAAAACGATATAAACTGAGGAAGTCCATCCTGTTCACTACATACATCTCTCTCGCTTGAGTCGCGCGTGACGACTGCTCACTGGGGAGCTTCAGCATATCGGTGACCATTTCTCGGCGACTTCCGCTGCCACGCATTGCCACTCCAGCACCGACCATGCCGCCCGCTGCACCATCGAATTGTTAGCGATTGACAGTTTGGTCACAAACACTTGATTCAGGACCTCGCACCTAACACGCTGGCGATACCCATTCCCCCAGACGCCAGCCATTGTGGACGCACCCACCAAGCCACCGACAGCAGCGGTTTGCTTTCCTTTCTGGCGGTACATCATGAACACATCCCTCTCCGCCGGTGTGAGATCGAAGCACCCAAACTTGGGAAAGTGACCACCCTTGAACATCTCGGAACGAAGCGTGTACATGACTTCGTACTGTTCGGCGGACATCATCGGGCTAAAGGTTTGAGTCTGTGGAGGTTGTTGTGGGTGAATTGAATAATGAGGAAGAAGTTGTAACTCGATTGAGGTGCAAGCAGAATAACTGCTAACGTGAGATAGCCACTGAAGTCTTAGATTTCTTAGTAGCGGTCACAAGCAACGATTATACTGAAATGAATGCGTTGCATATTTAGTGATGCTAAGGAAGTCTAATTGTATTTGATATACCTAGACTTCGGAATATGATGATACGCTAGTGAACCAAACTCCACCAACTATCCATCCTTTCATATTATGTAGCAAGTCATCAATATAATATTGGCGTGCGTGAAAGTAAACATGTTTAAAGCTTAGTAAAGTGGATGTATGTATGAATCGAAGTGAGGTTGACTAGCTGTCTTCATTACCACCTCACTCAGGAACGGCTCGCATTGTCCGGGCAACTTCACTTGTCTTTGAAGCTTTCAGGAGCCGCCTTCTCGCTCGCCATCTCGCTTTTCAATTTACTGCACATAATGCAGCAAAAATCAGTAGAGCTCACTAATTGGTCGCAGAGATCGAGTAACCTTATGAGCTCCGACTTCTTGAGGAGTTTCTTCGCGTACGCATTGTCCGGCAGCTTCTTTTTCAGACTACAGATTGAAAGAATGGAAGGTACAATTAGTGCCAGCACTTCAGCAAAAAAACTTATCACATACATTTCTCTCGCTTCCGCTGCAATTGGAGACTTGTCGTCTGGAAGTTTAAGCATTTTCTTGACCAACTTGAGACGCATGCGACTGGCACGCATTGCCAACCAGGCACCAATCAAACCACCCGCTGAAAGTGCAAAACGAATGATAAGCTTGTTGGAACGAAACAGGAAACGAATTCTTTACAACGTACCGATCACTCCCGTGACACCGAGTGCCGTCCCGAGTGCTGCAATTTTCCACACACCGGTCATCGCCAGTGCCCCCATCAGTGCACCCAGGACCCCGCGACGGGCACCTTTCTTTCTCAACTTCATGAAAACTTTTCTCTCTTCCGGCGTGACATCCTTCCTGCTCACAAAACAACACAGATCAGCTTCTGCAGAAGATGTGGTCGAACTAGCACCTCGTACGTCCAACTTCGACGACAACCGAAACGTCCAAATCCATTCTTCTTGAAGAGCTCGGAGCGGAGGGTGTAGATGACTTCGTATTGGTCAGAGGACATCATGGTCGAGTTGGTGAGCTTGTTGAAACTTGTGCTTGATCTGGAAAATTGAATTGTGAGAGCAGCCAGTACGAGAACACTATCTCTAACGCCTGGACCACAACCATTCCGCAGGTATACCAACGAATGCATGTTCAACCTGAAGAACCACTTGAAAGCTGGATATTCATCATAATCTCCGACATGTAGTGATATGCACAAGTGCTAGACAAGTTTCGTCGCTAGTTCATGGCCACATTCCAAGTGAACCGACTGAAGGAAATCCACCGCTGGCCAGGAAGAGTGCGACGGACATTAGTTCTTCGTCGTGACGTAGCCGATCCAGCAGTATTTGCATTTGTTCACGAGCGTCCGAAATGGTCGCGAGCGAGTCGAACCACGCGAACAATCGATAGTCTGCACTGCACATACCCACGAACAAACCTGTGTCACTACGTTCGTAGACCATCCGAGCTGTAGTGGCTTCTTGCAACGACGAAAGTCGCTTACCCAACGCTTGACTTTCACGCGTTTGAGAATCTGCAGAGCGAAACATGAGGTGCTGAAGCTTGGCGTATTGGTTCAACAACTCCAAACGCGTGCCAAAATCTTCATCGTCGAACGGGAACTTCAGTTCGGGTTCGGCACATTCGCCCGTAAGCTCATTCTTGTAGATAAAGTGGTGCAGCAGTGGGAGATCGCTATGTGGTTGCCACTCCGAGTGGTTCTTCACGGAAAAATCAATTGCTTCCATCGCACCGATCTCCTCAAGCCGCTGAGCAATGAACTCTTTCTTCGCTTGAAAGTGAGGGAATTGCTCTGGAGACTGCTGACTGCTCAGCAGCAACAAACACACGTCGCTCGTCAAGAACACCACGTATGCGTACAAGAATCCTCTACAATATTAAAATGTCAATGCACTACCTTGATACCACCCACAACCACGTACCGAGCATTGAAATTCGACAAACAGATCGGCGTCCACGTCTCGCTCTTCGCCAACGACGGCGTATGGTACACGAAGTTGATCAAAAGCAGTAGATCTGCAACAAACTCGTCAGTTCTCCGCCAACCTTCCTTCGCTCCTCTTACCATCAACAAGCATGCTAAACTGCTTCTTGTTCGGCTGAGCAATAGATACCACTTGTTCCTTGGCCAACAGCAGTCCACAGATCATCGTCGAAGTCGAGTTCTCCTTGCTCTCAAACTCCAAAGCTCTCGCCACATCACGTCTTCTCTCAGGTTTCAACCGCACAAACGGCGCGCCCCAGTCCTTCAATCTCCACGAGGGCGTCGTAGACCAAAGTTCCGTCAACGATGTCGTGACCTTCTCCGTCCCATTCAGAAGCTCCCGTAGATCATAACCAGGTTGTCGTCGCAGTACATCGAGCCCTCGATCACTCAGTACAAACAAAATCTGGTGCTGTAACAACTTTAGCAAGTGTTGGAGACACTCGGAAGCAATGTGGACATTATTGTCCTCCTGGACACTCCGCTCAATCGCGGCAAAGGTGAGGTTGTCCGTGCTTCGGAACACTCCGCGACAAGCTGCAGCCTCCAGTCCCAGCAATTCTTCCTGTTGCGTGCAGGTCACGAAGGACAAAAGACCTTGAAGAGAGCTCGCGAACGAACTGGTGGACGAGTCGTCCTCTTCGGTGGGACGGTTGGTACCTAAAGTGGACAAAGTGTGACGGAAGACAGGTTTACCCGACGTCGAACACACCAACACGTCCAGCTCCATCGTCGAGAAAAAGGACGAAAACACTTTGGTCTCACCAATCTCAAAGATCGCGACGTGTCATGTGGGACTTGGTGCTCTCGGTAGTGCTTCAGTTGGTACCAATTGTTTCTGCCTTGCAACCGAGTCTCGAGATCACGTTTCCAGAGCAACATTCGTATTGGCAAGTCTCTCGCGTCGGACAATTGGAGACTTTACCGGTGTACTTCCACACGCACCATTTTCGTATTCCGCAAGAAGGATATCTCTTCGTGACTGGAGATACTGTACCAGACGAAGGCTATCGTCACATTTCACATGTGAACTCGTTGTTTCTCGGTGGAATTGATCCTGGAACGCATTTCTGGAGTTTTGAGCTCAGGTCGTGGAATGAAAGTGCTGTGGCAGAAGTGATGTTGCATGTGGAAGTTGTGGTGGATGTTGCAGATGATCGATGTTCATGGAGATATCAGTTGACCGACGAGGAGAAGAGAACACGAGTGCTTTTCAACCCCAAAATGAATGGTGAATCGAGTGTGGATGAAGCTCTTCCGGTGTGTTACGTGTCGTCAACTACTGGAGCGTTTGACGGGCAAAAACGAATGTGGTTGCAGATCATGGAGGGACTCAGCGCTGGAGATCGTGCTCAGTTTCAATTTGAGGTGAAAACGTTTGAACACGTGGTGACAGAAGCTCCACTAACTCGAGCACTGCAGAAACTAAACGTGAGTCTTCACGGACTGCAACTAGAAGTGAGTCTTGATGTCATTTTGCTGGAGTATAAGATGTGATAACTTTTCTTACTGCTTGTAGATTCCTCGAAATGAGCTTTCAGAGGAAGAAGCTACTCGTGACGGAGTGGTCAGGGCTCTACTTTCTAGCTTCTATCGTCAATTTCCATGGGCAAAATATGATTCTGGACGCGTATCGCGACTGGATCAACCAGCACTGCTCAACCTTCGCCCAACGTATGCTGCTCGAGTGTGGAATGCACTCGTAGATTCATTGCGCTCACCGTGTGCCGACGGCATCATTATATTTTCCAACTCGCGCCGTCTTTCGGATGAATTACTCGTTCTTGCATCACGTTTAGCTGGCACTCGTGCGGTGATTATGGAACTTGCCAATCTGTATCCACCTCGTGTCGATGTGGATATTCTCCTGGCACCCTCTCACTTCGCAAAAAATCACTATTCCGTAGCGACGAATGTACGCGCTCGCTCTAAACTGGTGATGTCTACTGGCGTGAATACTGAGCAATTTGCACCTTCAGCAATTCCGCTTCCTGAAGATGGTCACTTTATTATCGGATATGTGGGGCGGCTCTCATCCGAAAAATCTCTAGGGCTTTTGCTAGCCGCTATGAAGATCCTTGCACCAATCTGTTCTCGCTGCATGTTGAGAGTAATTGGCGATGGACCAAACAAATCTCAACTCAAGACAATTGCCACTGAATGGGGTTTGCTTGGGACCAGCATCACGTTTGTGGATGGAATTTATAATGATGAGGCTGCCCTAGAGCAAAAGTTCCGTGAAATGCACGTGTTTGCAAGCCCAATGTTCACAGAGACATTAGGCGTCGCTGTTTTGGAAGCTATGAGCGTGGGGATACCTGTAGTCGGCTTTATTTCTGCCGGAACGAGCGAATTTCTCGAAGATGGTCGGAATTGCGTATCTGTCCCGAAAGCAACACCAGCACATTTTGCTGATACTATCCTTTCACTTGTGAATAACTTCGATCGACGGGCTCGTCTCGGCAGACAAGCTCGATATACTGTGATGGGGCGTTTTTCGACTCGTAAACTACTCGAGCAATACGCAATACTATACGAGCGAGCGGGGCGATCATTAAACAGAACCAACAATAAGATTGACGAAAATTGCGCATCATGCACAGAAGAATTTGGTGGATTCGACAGCTAGTTAACTACAAGCCCGTGCTACTGCTCCCATTGTTACTATACGTGAAAGGAAGTTTGGTGGGAGACTCACCTTTTGCTCGGATCACTTTCTTCACCTGTGCTTTCCGGTTTACCAACGTCTTGACCCCAGTCTTCCCGACCCGAGAACTGTTTATAGTTGGGAGTGAAATTCCGTCACCACGAGTTCCTGCTGTGCGAATTTTGCTGGCCATGTTACTCCTGGCACTCAGAAATGAATTCTGCAATGTGATCACAATACCGTGTGACTCACCGAGATAAGTGGACGTAATCTCCATCCCTTTCTTGTAGGACTGTAGACTGAGGTCCCAGCACTTGAGGAATTCTTGTTCGACGCCCACATTGTGGTAGGCAATACCCAAGACTGCCACTCGATCCAACTTGATGTTTGGATCACCCTTGCCTCCACTCTTTCCACTTAAATCCTTCCGTGTTGGACTTGATGCCTTATCAGTTCGACCTAATTGCAGTTCTTCGTGCAGGAGAATCAGTGCCGACTGAGCGTGGCCAAGAGCACTTTGATGCTTGCCGAGCTGCGATAACACGGCGCACATATTAAGGTGGGTGTCTGCCTTGTTGGGTAAATTGTCCAATCTTGACTCAATCTTGAGTGCTTCGGTCAGATGCGTGAGTGCTTTGTGCAAATTTCCTTGTCGACGATAGTAACACGCCAAGTTGTTGAGAGTCACAGCTCGCCCCGCAGGATGTCGCTCGGTCAAAATCTCCGCCTTCTTGAGCAACTCGAGTACGACGCGGAACTCCTCCTGCTGCAAGTACGTCATAGCCAACAAATTGCACATTTCGCCCACAGTGCGACAGGAGTCCCAAACTTCGTTGCTGTCAGCGCCGAAGAAGTGTTGTCTCAACACGAGTCCCTTTTCCATGCACTCGAGAGCTTCCGTGTACTTCCCTTCTTGTTGCAGTTGTGCACATTTGTCATCCAGTCGCTGTAGCGCCACCAACTCCTTTTGGTTCTCAATGAAATGCGTCTCCTCCAACTCTTCCAACTCGCTGCGTTTGGATGCAGGTGACGCCTTAAATTTTACTTCATGGCTACTAGAATCCGTCTGAGGAGTTGGTGAAACTTCGTTATCTTCCTCTACATCCAAGTGATCTACACTTCCGTCGTCGTTGTTGCCTTCCATCTTGATTCCTTCTTTGCACATGAAGAGGTACTTCAAGCACAATGTAGCCATTTATAGACATGGCTACACTTGTAACGGTCGGCGACCAACGAATGGAAAGTCTCACATAGCAAATGGGTGCTGCTGGGAATGAAGCGAGCACTATGACACAACAGGAGCAGGCCACGGATAATATTAATACTCGCAGAGACAACGGAGAGAAAGAGACAACGATCGTCCCGTTGCGGGTGCAAGTCGACGATGGCCCACAGAGCGAAACTTTGCTGGAATTCGAGTGTGACTGGGCTCCAGGCATCGGCGGCTCCATCTGGACGAGTGGCGAGCTGTTGGCTGCGCATCTGGAGCTGCAGCGGGAGGACTACAGAGCGATCTTTGACGGCGCCAATGTGGTGGAGCTAGGAAGCGGAACAGGTTACGTTGGACTCATGATCGCAGCCTGCTTTAAGCCGGCACACGTGTATCTCACAGATCTGAAGACGCACGTCCGGGGGTTGCAGCGCAATGTCCAGCGCAATGCTGGAGCTGTGCGTGAAGGTGTAAAGGTACACGTGTCAGAGCTGAGCTGGGGCTCGTCCGAGCAGGAGACATGTCTACTCGAATCGATCGCGACGAACGACGGATCCGACAACATTGAAGATGTACGGGTGGATGTCATCCTGGGCACGGACGTGGCGTATCTGCAGGAACTGTACGATCCTTTATTGCACACGATGAATCGCTTGGTGACGACGCGCACGTTGATTCTACTGGGTTTGAACCGCGCTGATACGCAGCTCACGTTCTTCCATCAGCTCGAGCGAGACGGCTTCGAGTACTACAAGATCCCGGATTTCAAGCTTCCACGGGAGTATTGGGGTCGTGACTTTGGACTATTAGAGATCCGCCGACAAAGCAGCTCATAGGTTGAAATGGCAAAGTATCCGATCTTACAGATACTGTATACTGTACCAAAGCTGTTGATGCAGATACTAACGTGTAATAGACATCCAAGACAGGTGTCGGCATTTGCCTGCGAGCCTGACGTGGCAAGAAGACGTAGCCATGTTGCCGCGACGCGACTACACTGCGACAAGCTCAACCTTCACTTTTTCTCATCAAGATCGGCTTCCCGAGCCCGAGGCTCCAGACAGCTTCAAGCCTTTGCGCCTTTAGCGCATTGACATGGCTTCATGCTTGGCAACATGGACAAACGTGTTGAGGTGCAACTTGCACTGCAAGATCGAGTTTGGCGTGAACGTCCAAACTGTGCGGCTGCGCTTTCGGAGGCGATCGGATATGCTCACACTACAACGCGACGGCGCTGTACACCCCTTCTGTGGTCCATCGAACTGCTTCGTGTCCACTTCCATGACATCCGTCCTGATGGATCCTTGCGCGCATGTTCCGCGCATCCCAACCTGAGGTCTTCCCTCGCTCGGCTGCCTTCTTCGTTGCAATGGCAACAGCTACATGTAGAGACTGCTCATGGTCCGTCGTGGCCAATTCTCCATACTACAGTACCAGCAACAACAACGTACTTTAGTATTCTCCCAAAAATTGACTTGACGATTTTGGATTTTCTTTGGCGTTCCCCAAAACCGTCGTGAATACGCCACTATGTATCTTTTCAAACGTTTCCGACTGGTCCAAAATGTAAATGCTGCCAGACGATTGGCTGAAAAGACGACGTTCCGGCTACACAAAAACGGCTAGATGCGCTCACAGTCCGAATCGCGCCAACGGCAACAGGTCGATTAGGGCAAGACATTCCAGCTTTTCAGCTGTAGGTTGAAGGTTGAAGCATGAGTAGTGTGCCCACGAGCGCCCCCAGTTCGTGGCACAAGCGCGTCGGGCGCCAGAAACAACAGACCAACAGCAAACTCGGGTCCTGGTTCGTGAGCAAGTTCGTGAGCAAGAGCAAATTGCTGCGGGAACACGACGAGGAGACGGCGCAGTGGGCGCCAGAAGCAACAGACCAACAGCAAACTCGGGTCCTGGTTCGTGAGCAAGTTTGTGAGCAAGAGCAAATTGCTGCGGGAACACGACGAGGAGACGGCGCAGAACTTACGTCGACGCCCAGTGGGGACGCTCAGTGCCGTGACCAACCAGCAACAAGCCAATGCGGCGCGGCGGGAGGAGCTGGGTCGGCCCAAACCCATGCGGCAGAAGAGTTTCCTACGGCAACAGCTGCAGGAGATGAAGCGGCAGTCGGCCGAAGCGCTGCAGAAGGCGCAGAAGAGAATGGACGGCCACGTCGAAGAAGATCTAGAGGACAAATCTTCTTCTTCTGACGAGGAGGAAGGGCTCCATGTGGTGGACGACCCCGAGGACGCCTTGCGGGGCAGTCTCAGTAGCAACCCCGCCAGGTCCCGGAGCTCGTCCACCATGAGCACTCTGTCGCGTCGTCGTAGCGCGGCGGAGGAGCAACAAGAGCGAGACGACGAGATTTTGGCCCATGAGACCCAACGAGACGAGTACTCGGAGGAGGTCAATAGACGCATGAGTCAAGCGACGCAACTCTATGCGGAGGCCATCAGTGCTCTGGACCAAGCGCTGCGTCCGGATCGGCAACCGGAGAAGGAACCGTCTCCGAAACCTTTGCTGCTGGGTGTCAAGAAGGGGAGCTCCAACATGCCCAAGAGCGAGTGGATTTAAAAGATTTTGATGACGCCAGACTGGCGCAGGAAGGCAGTTTGAACCAGACAGAGGGAGAATGGGGCGGTGTACAGCAAGAGGAGGAGGACGTAGCACTAGTTGGGTATAAAGGCGACGGCGATATTTTATTTTTTGGAACAAGTACTTAGGAAGAGCACTAACTACAGTAGTAAGAGAGTATGAATGGTGAATAGCAAGCGATGAATTACAATGTGGATTACAAAGAGCGAGAAAACGCCACAAAGTGCGGATCTTCCAGAGGATGAGTCGCAACTCGATCGTAGCCGTCAAAAGTCGATTTATCCGTCTTCATCTCCGCGAACGTTTGGCGTTGAATTTTCACGTCAAAAGGTAAATAACTAAAGCAGAACAAAACCAAACTGCTCAGTGGTTCTGGAAATACTACTCAGACCAGAACAACGTACATGAGTTCCAGTGACGGAGTCGCATCGAACGCGTGTTCGTTGACAACAGCAACAGGATTCAAGTCGAGGTGTCTATCCGATACCAGCAACCGTGTGATCAGAACTCATGAGTCAGCCACTTCCAAGTCCGGTGGGCTACTAACAACTCACATCACTTTAAGCGTCAGAGGGGCCGTCTGCGTGGTGAACACGCCTTCACTGTCATTCACGTAGCCGAGAAACATTTCAGGCACCACTTTGGTGAACCTGTTCCCCGAGAGATCCCTGCATCAGTTCAGCCCAACGCAACACATGAGATGTGGCAGAGCTCTGTCCTAGTTAATTTCGTACAGGTGCGTGGTGGTTACCGGGATGTTGACCGGCACTTCCTGCAGAGAACAAGGATCAGCCCATATTGGTCTCACGCCCGCCAAACTCACCTCAAGCCCTCGAAAATCGCAGTAAACGGACACACGGGCTTGACCGATGCAGTGGCATTCCGCCGGACACGCTTCCACTCGCTGAAACAAAGCGAGCAGAGGCAAAACCACCGCAACACGCTCACACCACATCATCGCAGAGCGCTGGCAAAGATCGAGCTTCAAGCGTCGCTACGAGTGACTCGACAACCGTTCCAAGGAGGGACAGGTGGCATAATGCTTTGTCTGTCTGGACGCAATTGACGGCGTCGCCTCGGCCTCTTGCGCCGTCCACTACCGATGGCATTCGTCGGTCGCTCGACAGAGCTCGTTTTACTTTAGGTAACCTTTAGACCATCGCACTTGACCACTTACGCTCGGCGCAAGTTGACCAGGCTCGTCTAGCGCTGACGCGCCTCCGGCTATTACTTCCGCTCGCTGCGAAAAGTACGCGGCGGTGGCTACCATTCAACCCTGCGGCGCTCAAGTGCTGAGACCATCATTTATTCGGGAGCTTTCAGTCCGGTAACGGGGCTGTGCCATGGTAACGCTCCTTCTCGCTGTCTCATGGAGCTCCGAATTTGGCTTCCCTCTGCGCTAAAATGGTGAATGCGGTCGTTATGTCCTCGTAAATAGCTGACTCGAACGCATTGGGACGAGAACGAAAGCGATCGTCACGACTTGCCATCTATTCCGCTCTTCCACACATTTGCAACGCTTGAAGTTTTCCACTCGACGGAGCAGCCCGGAGACCATCAGCACGTACGACTTGCTGTATTCCGGAAATTCTCCTACTCGTAACGCGCGTCGTTTTACTTGGCACTCGACGATTCCGTGCTGGATCCGTCGCGACGGCACTTCTCAGTTTAACTTGGCCGATGCGTACGCACATTGGTTTAGAGCTCAGTACAGGACGGCAAGCAGACTGGTCTCATTCGGCCTTTTACCAGGCACCGCGCAAGTCTTCGGCGGAGCTCTCTTCTCACACCATGCAAACCCCGGCCTCCATCGAGACCGGCGTCGTACACCCAGTCACATACCGCTGGACTAGCGGCTGCAAGACTACTAGTCGAGCCCATCGCAACCTCAGCGTAACGTGTCCCCAGGACGATCCGCACCGGCGCCGGATGTCTTGGAACGGAGCTGCTTCTCAAAGCGGCGACTACGATGAGGATAGTGACATGCCCCGACCACGCACGACACGAGCAGCTTCGGCTGTGACGTCCCCCACACGCGTGCGGTTCATCTACGAAGATGAAGACGCTAAAGCTCGAGTGTGCGGGAATGTCCAACGACTGCTCAATGTCGTCCAAAAGGACCCGGAAGCGATCTCTACCAACGCGCAGGTGGCGCGTAAAGTGCTCAAGTACCGTCGAGTCATGGGGAGGCTAGACGACGTGAACGTGGAAGACCCCGATTTCGACGCGTCTGCATTCTTCGGCATTGAGTGGTGCCGCATTGGTGCCCCCTCAAGTTGAAGTTGTTTCCATCCGTTCATGATTGCTGTCGATGCACAACGACCGCGAAGAGCAAGTACATGTTCTACACGTTCCAGCGAGACTTCAGTCAACACGGATTTGGAGCCGTTGACGGGAGTTTTGCACACTGCGTACAGGCCGAATATAATTGTATGTGCTTCTCGACTACAGTGTTATCTTCCGGGCTCGTAACCGCTCCCACAAAGTTCGTGGAGCGCTGCGACACCGGTCAAGTCTAAGCCCTCGCCAAAAGCATTTACCGTAGATTTATTCTAGTGTAGTGATAGTTCTAAAAAAGCTTCGAGCTGGAATGCCCGGTGCGTCTGGGCTTCAGCGGTTCATCATTCGGACATACTATCGTGCCCACCGCAGCATTTACCGTAGATTTATTCTAGTGTAGTGATAGCGGCACCCCTGTTCTAAAAAAGCTTCGAGCTGGAATGCCCGGTGTGTCTGGGCTTCAGCGGTTCATCATTCGGACATACTATCGTGCCCACCGTGAGCTGTGCGAAACGTCCAACAAACAGCTTGATCCTACTTCGTCATCTTGAGCAAATTTCGTCAGAACGCCGTGCACAGCTCGCACCCAGGTACATGGTGAAGCAAACTAGCTTCCTACTTTCTTTTTTCGCATGCCCAACGTAGCGAGTTACTCACGCGCTACTGTGCCTGCTTGTCTTGTCGCCGCGTGCAGGTGTACATGTAGAAAACAGCGGGTAAAACTTCAATGGGCAGGTTGAAGTGTCCGCGCGATTCCAAGCAGGGCCCGGCCTCTTCGTCTCATTGCGCGAATGTGTCACACAGGCACTCGCGGGGCTCCTTCACAACCGTTAGGGGAGAGTCGATCGCGCGTCCGCCCTCCTCAGCCTGCATTGACAGGCTTGAAGCCGTGATTTTCGTGTGGGACCTCGATTTTTCCAGCGTGCGTCGTTCCAACTTGGAATCAACGACCCCTCTGACCAAGCTGCAAGGCGATATGATCGAGTTGCTGCTTGGCTGTTCGCGTACACATTACTCACTCTAATGTCGCTTGTGCAGGGAGAAGTCATTCGCGCCACGTCAAAGGCTAGCCGGGGAACAGCGCCAACTCTATAAAAATATCCCTACGATTGGTCTGCCACACATCTGTATGCACTTCCACTTCAACCTACACTGCCACTCGACCGTCGCTAAAAAGGACTCTGCACAAGCGAATTCACAAGCGTTTGAAGCTGTAGAGACGTGACGAGTAGATGCCGACGGCTCTCGTATTCATTCTTTTGATTTTCATTCCAAAGTGAGGCAACCTCTAGATTTCTGTATTGTCTTGGCAGGATACAGTAGTAGAATTCTCGGGAACTGAGGACACCCGTGCTGCCAATTCGACCGGCCATTATTGTCGAGTGTGCAATCGGCTGGCCAGTTTCTGCTGAGCGGACCAGCAGCGTGATGCCATTTTCACACGAATTTCCGCCCCCTCTGGACGCAAAGCGCCAAGTTACATCCTGCAACCCCGAGCATGTCAATGCACTCGTTGGTTCAATTGTAGTGGGGGCACAACGGTTTGCAAGACACGTTCAACCTCTTCCAGCGTCCACCGAGAGTGTTGCCTTGGTGAAGTTGAAATGGTGTTATCGACAGTGAGTCAGAAATGTGCCTACACCGAGATATCCGTCGAGCGGCGAGACTTCCACCCAAACGAGCATCGGTCGCTTGCTTCCTCACCATCAACGTGGCGAGCGTACCAACAAAGAAAAGACTTGTAGAAGGTGTCGTCGTGGGGTGGACCTCAAACTTGAGCGCGCGTCGTCCCTTCCTTCCTCATTTGCAGTTGCGAGCTGTCCGACAAAGCTCGTGCTGAAAGCACAAGTACCTCCTGTCATCCCTCTGCGCTCTCCGTTTCAATTTGCATTCCCACTTTCGAGTGGAGAGGTGGAGTCTACAGTGTAGTGGCCAAACAGAGAGAGCTTCGCGATCGCTCAACAAGCTTCATCAAGGGAACCGAAGTCAGTCCGACAAGCATCGTCGAGGTGGGACCATCGGGAAAACACACACAAGCACGCACCAAGCGGACGCCAACAAGCGGACACAGGTACATCAACACGTCTGCAACAGGTCCCACTAGCGAGAGAAGGAGTACAGTCCTTGAGATAGCTCATTCCGACATCTATCCCGAATAGCTACAAGCTCCGCCTCACCTCGAAACCACCTCATCGAAAGTGGTCAACACAATCGGTTGAGCTGTTCAATTCACGGTTCAAAGGTACCGTGTAGCCCTGTAGATGCCGGTTGTCAGCATCTCCAACGACACTGAGATCAGGTACCACATCATGGATCTCACGAAAGAAGAAACACGTCGTCGACGGCGTCGAAGATCAAACGATTCCGAGTTTCTGGTCCCGCTGGAGAACACTAGAGCCCGCACGTCAAGTGAGACCATTGACCATGGATCATCTGCTCATGAGGGCGTTGTCTTAACTCCATCCGAGGGCGCTACAACCCAGGTATCGATGGATCAAACGCCCTCTGTAGCTGAAGCAAACACAGATACTCGTCGACATACCGGGAAGCGCCGGGCCTCAGGTGAGATGATCCAGCACGAAGAAGAGTCCAAAATGATCACCCCTCGCGTCCAAGACGAGATTCGCAGCCCAGATATTCCAGAGCGGGCGGTGGTTTCGCCAGCCGCACTCTCCAGCAACGCAGAGCAGTCACTGCAGAAAAGTGCACAAGAAAGCGAGTCTCACTCTCCAACGACCCTGCCCTTGCGGGTGTCTACTCGCCGAACTACAACGACGACAAGATGGTCTCCATCGATGACTGGCAACCGAGAGCACGCCTCAAGATCAGGCGTGCAACGGGGGACAAGAGGTTCGCAACGTTCTCGCGGTTCGGCATCTCCGGTGACACCACCCACTCGCCCGATTTCGAACGCTACGCGGAATATCACGTTCGACATGCTGCAACCTCATTTTGAGCGGCCATTGCAGCACGCAGCAGACAGCTTTGGCGTCTGCACCACCCTTCTCAAGAAGATCTGTCGTCGGAACGGTATCAGCAATTGGCCATATCGAAAGATCTGCGGTCTCCGCAAGAGCATCGCATCCATGGCGAAACAAGTCAACTATTTCGATGGAGAGCAGAAGCGTGCGTACGCTGATCAACTCGAAAAACTGGAACAAGAACTACAGGCGTATCTACAAACAGGGAATGAGCCTACTGAAGAGTTTTTACAAAAGCTACATACAGAAGCTGCACAGCTAAAGAGTAAGACCAATGCACACTCAGCTACAATAGGCAACGAGAACGAGGAAAAGGAAGCACAGGTGGTGCCCGCGTGGACGGCAAGGCCCAGCATCGCACCGCCCCAAGTTCAACTGACACATTCTCCCCACGAATTGCATAGGCACCAGGTCGCTGGAATGCGTTCCAACCCTTGGAGAGCGCGAGGCCCCCCAGCTTTCCCAACAATCGCTACACATCATCGAGCATTGCCATCAATTGCGTCCATTTTACAGCATCAGAGCTACTCGAGCCCAAGTCGAGCTGCCGCAACGCAGAGCTCAGTGCAGTACGCAACAGATCAACAACAGCAGCCACAATGGCGATATTTCCCTCCGTCCAACGATGACGCGGTCTGATTCGGTGAAAGATGCAGATTATTTATCATCGAGCGGGAAGCAAAACGGGTGTAGACGAATTAGTAGAGCAATAGAGAAATCCTATCAGCCTTCGACTTCAGTCAGGTTACCAATCGAGGATGACGTGAGCCGAGTTTAACGATGAGGACGCAAGGCAGGCAACCTGCCTGACTCACACCCTCAAGGATCTGAAAGTGACGTGATCCATATATGTTACTAGTAGTAGTTACTTCGAAGTAATTGGTTAATGGTAAACTATGGCACCTGACGTGCATCGAGCGCACTCGGGTGGGTTTATAGGTTTATACTCGTGCGGTTGCTCTAACGAAGGTATCCGAGTGCTATGTAATGGTAGCATTGCCAAACAGCAGTGCTGATTAGATACTTCTCGGTTGAAGCTGATTAGGCTAATTCCTGCTGTTTCGCTAGGGGCTCATCTCATCAACGACGTGCATGCTGTGGAGTGCAAGTAAACTTCATGCTAAACCATGCGGCGGAAGCCGAAGTTTACATGTGACAAAAGGCTTACACAGTACATGTACCAGCGCCGGTTTGCGCCAAATGGCTGGATGACTTGATCCGTTCGGCTTCGATCCGCTTTTTGCAGACTGCAGGCTGCAGTGTAGGACGTGCACACTCGAACCGTATCAACAGCAGAATGCATACCAGTATACACTCGCAGTTTCCGGAGAAACACGTACAGTTTTCACGCAGGGTGGCCTTCGCCGCATTTCACTGATGCGGTGCATCAGACGCAACGAACGCATTGGACGCATCGGATGCTGCTCGGCATCTCGAGATCCGCTCGTCCGTACACTTGCATCTCGAGGTGGGCTCCGCTCCACCTCGTCTACAAGCGGTTCTTCCAACGAGCCACAGTCTTTACAAGAAGGGCATGATAATGCATGGAAGTGTACACGTAGAGCAGTAGTGTAGTGCTGACGAATACTGGCACCCGTTTGAGATGCTACACAGTAATCTGTACAAATGTTTATTTCATGAAGGCCACGCAGTTCTTCGTGTCTTCTGTCGCACCGTGGCAAAAGCGAATTTGGTGAATGATCCGAGTCGGACCAAAGTCTGCGACAGCGGATGCCCGGTTCTTGCCAGCGCATCCTGTGTGTGCAGCCTGCACTGCAACTGCTCTATAGCATCCATGTTCCGGCGTTGGCGCAGAATGGAACTCGGTCGCAACTGATGAGACTGGAGTTTTGCGACGTAGATTCACATGCCAGTACATGTAGTGCATGTTTTCGCCGCCGTTCGATCCGAAATGCCGACGCGGCAACGCCAAGTCCGAGGCTCGACAGCAACTTGCCAAAGCCGAGACTTGTCATCACGTGGCGCCAGGGCAGACTGCCTCAACGTTTGCCTGTCTGCTTGAAAGGATCCACCCGGCGTCGCCGAAGCGGGCAAAAACCCGGTAGGGTTGCAACTCCTGGACAAAGCACGGTGCTGCAGGCGCCAAGCGCGACATGACGGCGATCATGTATGGGTGGAATATCCTCCATTTCGTCATGTGGTGAGCTCGGCTCGGTGGAGCGCCAACTCAGAGAGCTCAAACTGCTCAGCGTCACCTTGCAGTACGATACGCTTAAGCGGAGATGACAAATGAACGGATACAGCTTCCGGTGCGGTCTCGACAATGTGTTTGCTACGAATGGATGCGTCACTCATGTCCACCCGCCACGCACTCATCGGAGACCTCCTCGTGGTCTCTGTGGTACGCAAGCGCGGTCTCTCCTAGCCTACTTCGGTCTCAGCAGTAAAAAGAAGCGGTGTCCAACTTGGACAAGGTATCTGACAGAATTCACTTCACATTCTGCCGTCTACAGGTCGAACCAGTTCGAGTTCGAATTCTTTCACATCCGACTTCCTACGCGTGCAGGCCACGGGTTGTTTCTCGAACAACCAAAGCCAGCAAGTCCGATCGCCGCCAAAGCTCTTTGAAGCTACATCCGGACATCGTTCGCTTCGAAACCCGTGAATTTCGGGTGTCGCTACGCTTCGATAGAGCTCCTTTCACGGCGACAGAAAACGGAGAGCTTCAATCCCCTTGTCCTCTCCTGGACAGACGCAGCGACCGGACTCAACGCAAGTCTCCGCTTCAAATCCAGCCTCGACACCATTCATCTTACACCAACAACGCGCAGCCATCTGAAAAGTCCGACTGCAGTCGGCTTGTCGTAACTCACCTCTCGTTTTACGCGCTCGACAACAAGCACCTGATCTCACCCAAATGGAAGCATTTGCGCTTCCAGGCACCACTGTTATCACCCCGTTGGGTGCATCGGTCACCATGACTCCAACCAAGCTGACCCCTTTACCGCCGTTGCTGCACAAGCGCCACCTTTCGACCTCAAGTTCGTCACCGGTCAAGCGTCGTAAGCTGTCGGAGCCCGTCTCACCCATGTCGACCGCTTTGGTCGGATCCCCCAAGGCAACACGTCCCAACATGACGGCGTCAAGCAGCATCACGCTGGGCATGTTGCGTCCACACTTTGAGGAACCGTTGGCCAAGGTGGCTGCGCACTTCGGCATTTGCGTCACGTTGCTCAAGAAAATTTGCCGACGACATGGAATCGCGCGTTGGCCACATCGGCAGATCACCGGGTTACGCAAAAGCATTGCGTCCATGGAACATGCTATCGAGTACTTTGACGGTACGCGCCGTGAGTCGTACGCTCTGCAATTGCAAAAGCAGAAGAACAAATTGGCTGCGTTACTGGAAGACCCGACAACTCACAACCCACTTCTAGCTAACGAGGACGAACTTGCTACAAGGCAAGTCAAAGTCCCGGTGGTTAAGGGTGAGACTCCGGTGTTGATGACCCGTGCGTCATCGCCTACGGGTCCGCTCTTGGTCGAGTCGCAATATTACTGTCCATCGGCAGCACCGATGCCGACACAGACGCCGATGTGGTACTCGACGGCACATTATGCCGAGCAGTACCACCAGCTCTATCCTCTGCCTAAGCTCGAGCAGACGCAGCCAGAGATTTACCCTACGATGAACTACGTTCCAATTGGAGTTGCCTCTCCAGCCATTCACCTGCCTCCGCTACGACAAGAGACACGAGCAGTGTTGCCACCCATTTCGTCACTGGTTCTTGGTAATACCCTCAACTCGTCAACACCAGCATCGAGTTGGTGAACGACGGCTGAAAACATGGAGAACGATAGCTCGACTAATTATTGAAACACGGCACTCATACGACTTTACAACTCCGATACGATGGTGGAGAACATCCTAGAAAAATCACTCTGGTAGCGTGGAAAGCAGGAGGCGCCATAGAGACGATCGACTGGTGCTACAACATCATCTTCCCCATGATTCATGGTCCATGAAGCTCATGCTGGCATTTTGAACATCGTTGTGAAATTTCGGGGTCTCCCAACCCTTTCATACCATCGATCCGATTCAGTTCTGAAGGAAAATAGATTGGATAGCCGACACACCCACGTATCCAAACGCGCCGAAACTCTTCCCAAACGCCAAGTGATCGGTTCGTCATCA
>NBNE01000211.1:0-31788 GCA_002215365.1 Phytophthora megakarya
ATGTGTCGGCCAGTGTCGGCCACAGTCGGTAGCTTTATGGTATGGTACTGGTATTGTCGGAAAAAAAATCAATTTTCTGTTGAGGTATTGTACTACTACATGTATTAATACTACTAGTACTACGTACTAAGTACTTCGTAGTACTACGTAGTAGTACATTCTTGGAGAGTTACTGTTAAAATAAATTTAAAAAAGAGTGTTTTATCACTTTATTGGAGTAAATCTAACTTTAAATTTTTGATGCCTATATAGTTTACAAATCAGATTTCGTACTCTTCCTACGTACGAAATCCGATTGGTAAACTTGGTGTATCCCGAAAACATTAAATGGTTCCTATGCATCATTTTGTTTTCATTTGTACTTTTTGCATCTTCAGGAATGCGTATTTCTGCGTGCGTAGTGGTAATAATGGTGATTACCTTCGTCTGCAGCAACACGGTGTCAGGAGTAGCTGATTCTAGCGATTCCAGAGATGACTCACAATATCAAACAACATCAAGGTTCAACAGTGAAAACACCAACGTCAAGCGATATTTGAGGACACTTTCCAAGTTGAAGGGTGAGAAGCACCAAGGAGAACGGCATATGAGTATCTCGACCAATAACCGATTGCAGTTCTATACATCCAAAATATTGATACGGATTCTGGCAAAATTGTACACGTTGACACCAATGAAGATCATGGAGATCCTCAGACTACGAGAAACGCCACGTCGCCAGTATGTGCTCCACATGACCTTTGTACAATTTGTCAAACGAAGGTGTCGCGATGGGTTGAGGTGGAAACGATGCCATGACCGCATGTTTCAATCAAATCAGTAACGGTAAGAAATAAGTATCCCCTTAGTGAATTCACAAGAATCATTATATGCTTTCCACCAAATAGTAAGGCGCGACAGTAGCTTTCGTTTGGTATTTTTTTGGCAAATATGCATTCAATATGTTTTCACAATGAAAGCGTCCACCTTCAACACGTTTATCCTGCACATATTTTTATCCAAATAGCTGTGAAAATACGTCGAGAATCTTACCATTTTTTCTGATCAAGAGTTGAGATATATCCTACATGGATGTGTGACTTTCTTTTATTTAAAGAACGAAGTGTACTGCAGTATAACAATATTACTTTTTCGAAGCAAAAGCGGCTATATAACTCACTGGTGGATTTCAAAGTACTTGAATAGCAATTCAAATAACGTATTCATGTTACCGACAAAACCTGCGAAGTAACTTCTCATCGGTTTGCATGAAGTACTTCGAAGTGCGTGATTAGAATCATAACAAGAGGTGATAAGATGGATCGGGCAAAGTTGGGCCACATCAACAGAGCGTGCTTTGCCAACTCGATTTCGTGATGTTGCTATTATTTACTAAAATAATATTTAGACAAATAGATCCTGGACCTGACTAAACGTTCGCTTCATCTACTTCTGTACAACGATAATTTGGGCTGTCATGGTGGTCACTTGAGGCCCACGTGATCCAGTGAAGCCATTGTCATCGACTTGGATTGTCAAGGAGTCACGTTGTGAATTGGCGTTATCACAGATATACTCTAAAGCTCCGAAAATTTGTTTTCCCTGCTCCACTGTGGTTGCAAACTCGAGCTTTTGGTCGTCACCTGTCGAGTGAAGTGCTGTTGGTCCACCGTTTACTCGAGGTGGAAGTGTCACTCGGAGTCTTCCATTCTGGACTGCAATACTAACGTACAAAGCATTATCATCTGAGTCAGGATCAGCGATTTCGATCCCTGCTAGAGCTACCCACTCTCCGACAGGAGCGTAAAATGATGTGGCCATGCTAATGGATGGGGGATCGTTGATGGCCTGAATCGCAACTAGCATCCGCTTGGAGACAGTGTAGCTGCTATCTCGTTCGGTATCGTCAACGACACTTTGGTCAGTCACTAGACCTTGACTGAGCGTGACATATATCTCGTCCTCACCACTTTCCTGAGGCTTGGAATTGTACGTCACTTTCTCTACAGCACAGTTCAATGCGCTCAGTGACCCATTCAGGGTAAGAACTGCGGCTTTTTTGTTATCAGGAGTTCCACTCAAATTTACTTTCACGCCGTCACACTGCCGTCCTAGGCTCAACCAGCCCTTCGAGCAATTCAGTGAGACAGTTAGGACCTCCATGTTCTTCATCGCTTCCACGTCTTGCAAAGTGAATGATCGTGTAGTGTCCACGTTCCATTCTGGAGTTAGACGTTGTTCTGCAACTGCTATGTCAGAAAGAGCAGGGGCTCCTTGTATTAGCACCGAGGAATTTTCATCAAGCTGAAGACCGGGTTCCTGTGACCCGTATTGCGGCAAGTAAATCTGAGGCTTGTCGTTCACAGCTTTGACTTGAACTCCCAACACAAATACAGAGCGCTGTTCACCTCCTTCTCCATAGTTTCCCAAATCGGAAATCTCCACCACCACAATCGCTAGCCCGTTGAAGTCGTTTACTCCTTGAAAAACCAGATCATTCATCAAACTATTGTTCAAAGCTGGCAGGTTTCCGTGCACTATAAATTGAACACCTTCATCATTCTGCCAGTTTTGCATCACGACGATAAGATCATCACTTGATTGGATATCGGAGGAATTTGAAAGATATTCAGACGTTATTGTACAGTGAATACACGAAATATTTACAAGAAGCCGAAGATCGCCACTGCGGAGGTCAAAATCTGGATCATAGAGCTCTGTTGATTCTAAGCGAAGAGGTAAATCCTCGACAGCTTCAATTGAAGACACAAGTTCCAGATTATTTAGGGAATACGGTGGTAAAACTGGCTGAAAATGCTGTGAGATCAGCACTGGAGGATCATTAATCGCAATAACACCGATCGCAATCGTGATTTGGTTTGTGCTTGATGTAGACAAACTGTCAGTGCTACTGCAAGCACTAGTTGCAGTGAGCACTATTTCGTCCACAGGCCAGCCATCCGAGTTGTAATTTAACCAGGGCTGAAATACCATACCTTTCAAGGCTTCATTGACGTCGCTTATTCGACCACGGAAAACCATTTCCTTGTACAACAAACGTGAACTGGAAAATATTTCCTCTGAAGAAACGTGCTGGGCGACCAGTTCATCCTCCGAAGTACTATACACAGCTTCATGGATGAGAAGGTCTTCCGTCATCACAAGCGTCACTCCACCATGTTTGACATCAATTGTCACTAAAACCTCGCGGTGGTCGTCAAGATCTGGGTTTATCACGGATAGTGTGTCTATCAACAGGTATTCATCTTCTTTCATTGAAAGCGCGGTACTAAGGATATTCCAACTGGATTCGTCGCACACAGGGGTAACAAATAGGAAGATGGCGGCTACAGCGTTTTTCTTAGACTTTTCAAGGCGATTTATCTCGACCACAGACAGTGAAAGCTCTTCGGAGCCGTATCCGTTTGCTACAGGGATATATGAGCTTCCATTCAAAGCTGCATTGAGCTGAGCATAATATCCTCGAATCACAATACCCTCATCCGAATTATTCCGTAATATTTGAACCCCAGCCGTACTGCTGCTCAGTGCGAAGGTTCCATTAGTGCACGTAATTGTTACTTCGAGGAGGTTGTGGAATGATCTTTCTGAGTCAGGATCAACCAGTTGTAAATTTCCTTCAAAAACAAAAGCTGTATCCTCATCCAATGTGAGTACGCCTTCTGGTGTTGAAAATGAAAATTGATATTGAGACCATTCGACAGGATTAAACACGACCGTCGTTCTGCTGATCTGTGGCCCACCCCAACCAAAAGTACCTCTGTCGTCAACTGTCAAATGCAATTTAATGTCCATGCGATTGGGGCTATCTGCGCGATAAAACTCTGGATCAACGAGCTCAAATGTCATTTGGGAAAGTAGCAAATTCAACTCATTCGGCGTTCCCGAAACCACTGTGTAAGCTGTCTTTTTAGTAGTCATGTCATTGGAAAATTGAGTAGATACTGGACCTGGTAATAGTACCGCTAAACCGTCATTGGCCTCAACAATGAGATCCATCACACACGAATCCACTGCACAATTCTTCGTAGCCACATCGACATCGTAAATGGATATTCCCGCGATACTTACAGCTTTGTTTTGTTGGATTTCACGAACAACAGACGAACCGATATTCCAAACTGGTGCGTCATTTACTGCATCAACCGTTATTGCTACTTGGATCGATGATAATGGGGTGAATTGCTGGGTATACTCATCCATAGCATTGGCAGTCACAACCAACGAGTCCTGGCCGTAAAAGTCTTGACTTGGGAGATAACGCAGACCAGCCACACATGAATTCACGATTCTAAAAGTGCCCTGGAGTGTTACGCTATTGCTCCCACCAGTAGATCCCTTGAGCGCAGTAATACCACCGATACTAGGTAAATAAACAATCCCATTTGACACTGAAAAAGAGACAACTAAGGTTGCTCGTGAAGTATCATCAGCGCTGGAAAAAGCTAAACCTTTTGCGCTAATCCAAGTGTCTTCATCCCCACGAAGAGTTCCAGGCGGATCGTCAGCATAGTGACTCGTTATTGCATTTGATGGCATATCAATCAAAACAGGATCAGGTGTTGGTTCAACGTAAATATATAACACGGATGTGCTCGATCCATTGAACGCTGAGAAGTCTGTCGAGTATATCGTGATAGTGTCGAATCTGTTCATTGCACCATTGGGCTGGATCTGCAAACTGTTCCAATCTTGTGCTGAAGTATACACGACGGAAGATATGGCAATATCGAGGTTATGTAGTGTTCCCTCTAGCGTCAGAGCATTATTTACTGTAGTCACCTTGACTCCGTTGGTCTTCAGTAGAGCAAGTTGTCCATACCTGATATCCATTATAACACGGAGCCGTGTATCTTGTGTGTCTGGGTCTCGAAGGCGCAAATTATCAATTACGAGCGGGATATCCTCCAACGCTTCATAAAATACCGAATCCACTTCAATGTATGGAGCATCATTTAATTCAATCACGATGACTGGAACTATGGCCTCGTCATTCAACTCTCCCGCATCAACTCGGATCTTAAGCTGATCAACTCCACTGAAGTTCGGCTCCCCAACATACCCCATACCAGTCAGTACTCTGTTTATACAATCTGCACTTGCACGAAATGAAATCTGTTTCCTCGACTGGGGTCCCGTGAACTGACTGATGCAATTAGTACGCCAATTATCACCAAAAACTATACTTCCATGAGAGACAGAAATGCTGACCACTAGTAAATCTTTAGTCGATAACTTCCCTATTGATCGAGCGTCCGCTCTTACTGAAAATTTGTCAAGTAACATAAGCGTGTCTTCGTCACACACAATCGGCACGCACTCCAATCTTAGTTTAGAGAGATAGTCACCCGCGTAATGATAAGGATCCTCCAGTGCTTGAGGAACTGAAATGACGGGAGCATCAACGCGTGGTGTAACCACAAGATCGGCAAACGATTCGACAAATTTGTTTTCGTGGGACACCACGAACTGCCACTCTACGATATGTCCTCCAGGAAACTGTTCTTCATTCCAATTCTGAGGTGAAAAGTATACCAGACGATTAAGGTCGCGCCTTAAGTTAATTACAGTGTCTTCGAGCTTCAAGTGACTTGTTGCGCTACGGCGTACTTGTTGTTCAGCTTCAGCAAAATTGTCGGTACTAATGATAGCAATCGTGCCGTAGGAAACTCGGATTTCTAGCTGGTAAATTGGACCGTTTTCATCGTAGACTGCTGGTATGGTGATACCTCCGTTATTGCCATTGTCGTCGAAATTTAGAGTGAGATCCGAAAACTGGAAAGCTGCATCCTCGGTGCTGTAGTACAAGTTTACGCTTGTGGTAACTCGAGGTACTGGAACGATGTAAAGTTGATCAATGTGAATTGTTCGTCGATGTGTAAGAGGAGGTCGTACTGCAGAATTCGTTACTCGAAGTTTAATTTCATCGCTGCTACCACAGGATTCTCTGCATTGATATTGTAGGGTGCGTAGTGCATCGTTTAATTGATCTATTTTACCCACAGCCGTAATTGATTTCTGTCCATTGTCTATCTGCAGTCCATCCCACACATCCAGACGAACTGATCCATTGCCAGCACTAATGTCCAAAATTAAGTCATCATCACAGGTGATCGATTGACCACTACCATCACCAATAAATATGCCTGGGATTTTCCAGCTTTTTCCAATTTCCAGTGTTAAACTAATAATTTCCCAATTGTTTGATGATAGCGGTCCTAAACATTATTCTCAGTTAACATTCAAAGAAAATTCAAGGTGGTCTACAGTGACGAACTTACCTTCGATTGATCCTTCAATATGAATGAGTGGTATCGTTGGCACCACCTTGACGTCATCAATGGTTTCGCGTAGGGTCATTGCCAAATTGATAGTGTGATCCGGATTTTCACACATTTCTACTACCGGTAAAGCGAAACCACTAAGCAAATCGATAACTTCATTATCGTACTCGGGGTCCGAGTCGGACGTAGTAATGGTTCGATTGTCATCATCGATAATCGACTCGATTTGATTCGTAATGGTCGGTTCATGAACAGAAACAACTTCAACTTGAACGCTAAATGAGACGTTTGAGTGGCCTGAAAAAGATAAAGGAGATATAGTTACTGCCAAAGAATCGTTTCCCTCATAATGTTGATCTCCTCGGAGTTGTACAGCAGCAAGGGCATTTTTCAACGCCAGTGCTGGTCCAATTACGTCGAGTTCATTTTCATGCTTGGTCTCGCGAACATCCACGCAGCAAATTTTATTTGGGATAATTAATTGTCCATGAGCGATCCTCGCTTTCATTCGAAACCACGTCGGGTCATCTAGATCACCACGTACAATTAATACATCCCCCATTGGTTGTCCAGCTTTCTCATTGTTGACATGTATAACAGAAATGTTGCCTGGAACCAAAGTCGCCCTTGGGATTTGTCGTAGACAACGAAAATGCAATTCGATAGAGGCCGCATCACTAAATGTGTTTTCTGTTGGATCAAGGACAGAAAGTCGAAGATCTACGCGAGATTCTCGGTCCTTTGGTATCATCTCTACAAAAGTCGAGCTTATGGTGTCACTCACGTGAGAACGTTCCATCGTCAAACTTAATGCAGAATCACCAGAACCACAAGGCCGTTTCACCAATAGAGACTTCATACTTATTGTTGCTTGACCAAGAGTGCACTCGAATCGAACGGTCAAATTAAGTGAAGGATTTTCCTCTTTTCCTTTGAGTTCTAGTCCAGTCAAATGAGTCGAGAAATTTGGTGATTGAACGTTGAATGTGGTCCGCCGTGCGTCCCACACAAGTGATGGGGCTTGGATAGTGAACGGAATCGAGACATTCGTACTGTCCGTCCACAGAGAATCCGTTCTTCCTGCTGAGTAAGGTGCTAGATGGAAGTGGGTAGTTACAGCATTTGCGCTATCGGCTGACGTTATTGCAAGCTTGAGAGTCGCAAGAACGGCGTTAAGCGAGTCACTTTGTCCCAAGAATATGAGTCGAGCGCTAGGTATTTGAGCAAATTCATACGATACTCTTGGTATGTAGGTTTGATACTGCCACTCACAATTTGAGCACGAAACATTTAATTCCAGTATATCTTCATCCAATTCATTTTCATGGGTACCATCTGGTTCGGGAAGGATCGAAACACTTAGGAGCGATGTCAAATTCGAGTACTGCCCAAGACTCGCATTCCAGTCACCATAATCCATCCTTCGTAGAGAGTTCAGTCGCATGGGTTTTATAATCTCAGTGACTTGCACGCTAATGTTTTCGTTTGTTATCAAGCGCATCTTATCGTCAAGCAGCTCAAGTTGGACTGTAATATTGTTCTTTGTGTTCGCAGTCTGCAATTCAAGGGATGCCAGCGCTTCGTTCAAACATGGAACGTCGGAAGCATAAATTGTTTGGCTGGTTCCAATGAATTGTAATTCCTGAGTGCTACTCATACCGTTTACACAGCTTGGTACATCCATGTGAATAATTCCATACGATACATGAACACGAAGAATCAAATCGTATTTGACATCAAGTTTCTGATGAATCTCAAATGCATTCGAGAGATTTAGTGAACTCCCAGCTGATACAATCAACCTTCTCGTCCAATCTGGTACCGTGATATGATAAAATAGATCCTGTTCCGGTAGCATTAATTCTTCGCAAACACTGGCGAATCCGTCATTAACACACATTGTGATCGATGCAGCACAAGTTTGTACATTCTCTTCACTTCTACATTTGTTCGGTCTAACTTCAATTAGACGTTGAATGAGAATTATGTTCAGCCTGTTCAATCGTGATACCATCCGAAGTCTTGTTGACGACGAGCTTAGTTCAACCGTAATACCGTCAAAAATGCTGCTAAATGCCTGATCTAGGAATAATGATCCATTATTTACTCGAATGTCAAATTCAAGCATTTGATTTTGGTCAACGTCGTTGAGTTGAACGGATGGAATGAACATTTGTGGGTAGTTATACCAATCCTTCATTTCTTCTAAGTTGATTGTCAGTTCCGGTGGGTCATTTTTGGCTTGAACATATACGTAGAGAATACTGTGTTGGCTCCCCATTCTAAAGTCAATCTCGTCAACACCATTGAAATTTGGGTTGGGGATGTAGCGCAAATTAGTCATGACTGCTCGTAGTTGTCGGCTGTCATTAGTGTCTACTCGTTGCTCACTGTTTGCTTTCATGTTTACCGCATCTGCCGAGGCATAAACAACACCATTCTGTACGTTGATAGTAATGGCAACGTCACCTGCAAGATCCGTTAATGTGTCCATGTTTATCGCGTCACCAATCAGTATGTCAGTGTCTTCAAACCCTACGACAGCTACTTTTGCCAGTAGCTCTCGTTGAATATTCCCGCTGAATTTTAACCGAAGATAAGCATAGCTAACTCGATCATTGTCCGGACGATCTTTTTCCTCCACATGAACTTCAATATTCGCTCTCACTGGGATTTGAGTATCCCCGCGAATTTCAAATTGATACTCAACAGACTTGAATGCCAGGTTTAAATCCCAAATTCGTCCTTCCAAATTCAAAATTCTTGAGTCGGCTGAAGCGGTGGTAGTCGCTGACGACATTAATTTGAGAACTTCTTGATCAGCTTCCACAGTCGCACGATATATGATATCATCTTGACAAAATTTCTTCTCAAGCCCTTCTCGAAACAATACAATCTCGGGTAATGTATATGGGAGAAGGGAGGAAGACGTAATACTCAACGCATCTGTGCCGGTATCAGCCCAGAACAATTGAGGTGGACCGCACCCAGCAGCAACAAACACTGGTAGCAATGGCGCATCTTCAACGATCACTTTGTCGTCTATCAACGAAGCGGAGCGTTCGATGGTGATCACTATATAATCAGATCCGAAAAAATTATCATCTGGTATGTACATTTGTTGTTGAAGAAAATTGTTTGCCTGTGTAACAGTGCCATTGAAACGTACCACCGAAAAGTCCTCCTCTTTTCCTGGTGAGTATTGACTTGTATAGTTGGAAATGATCCCATGTTTCGCAAACAACGAAAGTTGAATGGTAACATCGCACGAAATCTCTTTGATTCCAGCTCCAATACATTGCTCATCATCATCAAATTGAATCAGCAAACTCTGAAGTGCCACTGGAGTATTCATTGTTGTGTTGGCTACAGAATGATCTCCTGGGACAGTCAAGAGATAGATACTAGCAAAGTTAGAACAGTACTTCCAAGTACTAAATTGTAGTGAAAGGGTACATACCAACAATTTTGCCGGCAAAAACGATGTTCATTGTTGGTGGCCTTCTGATGATCTTGATGGGTAATATAAATGTAGCAGTGGGGGTAACACCATCACTTTTTGTTGTCCAGGACGTTGAAAATAGTAGTTGATCTTCTGTAGGAGTGTCTGTAAGATGCGACTTGTATCTTAATCTCTTCAACGCAGCATTAATATTCTCACTGCCTCCTTGAATTTGAATACCTTCATTTCGTTGGGGGTTGAGGCCAGAATCATCCATGACCAGTTCCACCTGCCCACTTCGGCAAGTAATGTCTACAGTAATTCCACGTGATATCGCACCTCCACATGGCACGCCTGTAATGTTCAACTCCACTCCTCTAATAGGGAGGTACTCATTTTTGAAAGCATAAATTGGTGTTACTGGTAAAATCAACGCAGGAGGAGTCATTGGTGAATTGATCACAACGGAAATAGTTTCAGTCGCTTGGTCGTCACTGGATTCAATTGTAAACACCAATTTGTCATAGCCAGTAGCATTGGGTAGTGGGGAGTAAATGAAATGAGCGTTTTGAAGTGTTTCCTCTAAAGTCGAAAAACTTCCGTTCATCTTGAATCTGGAGTTCACGGGATGATTAAATAATTGCTGTTTTTGCAAGAGGTTAATCAAACCTTTAGTGCACGATACAGTAAAGTTAATTTTGTGTGCGTATCCGGTGAAACGAACACCGTTGATTGTCGTTGTTCGGTTGAGATCAATTTGTACGAACGAAAGTGGGAGTCGAATGCCTAATTTCTTTGCCACTCTCATTCCATCATTATACAGCAGTCCATGAGTACGACTCATCTTGTCAGTTCTTCGTGGTGTGTTGGTCAAAGGTACCGACGCTAAGTGCGTCGCCAATGTGATGTTGGTTTCCGCGACCAAAACATCTCCAAGATCAAAACTTGGGAGAATCGAAATAGGAACCATGAGAGACGCTGACAAACTTTCCTTTGTCACACTACCACAAAATCCGTTGTCTGACAACGTTAAACGAAGTGTATCCGGTGCCACAACACTGAAGTCTTCCGAAGTGCAATACTCCACTTCGGGTAGAAATTCGTTTAGGCTTGAGATGGCACCTTTCATCGTCAACGAGGTATTAAATAGCTCTGGTGCAAACGGCACCTCACTCTTCGATTTTCCGTGTCCGCTTACAAGAATTCCGCTTTCATACGCAGATCGTCGATATACCCGCAGTGATCCGAAAGTTGTGTTTAGTTGCAAGTTTAATATTGGAACCACGGTGGTTAAATCGTCCTGGATAGCGTCAGCTTCTGCATCACCAAGCTTGAATCCTTCAAGCTTGATACACGAACCTCCCGCTACCACAGACAAATTTTGTCCTGGTTCTCGTTCGATGGTTGGTCGGTCGTTCACGCTTGCCACTGAAATTTTCTTTTCGTGAGTACTGTAAGCCTCGAAGCCACGATCAACCGTAACACATGCACCCTTTGATACCTCTGGTAGGTCTCGTTTTAGTGGTGATAGCTGCATCCGCACCATTTCATTACCGTAATGTCCTGTGGGGCAGGAATCAGTCACTCCGTACCATGAGTTATGGTAGTTGACGTCGGGCTGGTACACGATCGAAGAGAGGATCTGCTGCGCCTCTTGCGGCGTTGTCAAGACTCCAAACGAGCGTTTCTGCTGGTCGCCATCTCCACTAACACACAATAACGCTGTGTCCTTTAAACTGAGCTCCACTCGCTGGTCCAGGTGCAGTGTACCATGTTCACACGAAATCTGCACAACAAGCAACGTCAAGCTATGTTGTTGATTGTAGCTTCTCTTGGATCTCGTACCAAGAGCTGGTAAAACGGCTGGGTCCACGTCGCTCTGTTGTCTGTGAGTGGAGACGGTTCCAGCTGCACAGGCGTCAACGTGTGCGTCTTGTCCTCCTCAATCTCGTCCAGCGACTCCTCCTGCGTCAACACACATAAGTACTCGTCATCACTACAGCAAACCAACGCACCGTCGCGAACCGAAGCTGAGCAGCGACGTCACTTGACACCCACGACCACAGTAGCAACCACGCGATCTTCATCCTCATGGTCCTCATAAGATACGCCTCTCACGCCTTTTCGCGATGGCAGCGTAATCTATTTCGTGGATAATCAACTTTAGAATGAACAGCATGGATACAGTAAACCTATGTGTCTTCAAAGCAATGTGAGCCATTTGGACAATCTATCACTTCGACGGCATACTATTACACTTGCAGTCGAATCTGGAGCTTACTGGCGCAGCGTTTTCATCTTAGCAATGATAGCAGCACCCATCGCCTTCGTGCCAACGACAACGGACTGGTCCTTGGTCAGGTCGCCTGTGCGGACGCCATCCAGAAGCACCTGCTCCACAGCCTTTTCAATCAACTGAGCCTCATCCTCCATCTGGAATGAATAACGCAGCAGCAACGCAGCAGAAAGGATCTGAGCGATTGGGTTGGCAAAGTCCTGGCCAGCGATGTCAGGCGCAGATCCGCCGATGGGTTCGAACAGGTGCACCTTGTCGCCCAGACTGGCCGAGGGCATGAGGCCCAGCGAACCAGGCAGTACGGAAGCAGCGTCCGACAGAATATCACCGAACATGTTGCCCGTCACGATCACATCGAATTGCGAAGGGTTACGGATCAGCTGCATCACAGCATTGTCAATGTACCTAACGAAATAGCACAGTCAGCCTCATACACCAACAGTCGATAGTTGAATTGCACTTACATGAAGTCGAACTTGACCTCTGGGTAGTCCTTGGCCACGTCCTTGGCGACCTTGCGCCACAGACGGCTGCAGTCGAGCACATTAGCCTTGTCCACCACCGTAAGTCTCTTGGAACGCTGCATTATCACAAAATAACAAGTCAGCATTGCATCAGCAATTCAAAACCAATGTAGTAACGTACGTTCATGGCCGTCTCGAAAGCGAACTTCATGGGCTTAGCAATCTGTGCACAAAGTCATCTCATCAGCAACTCAACCAATGTAACATCCAGTCAAATACACGTACCTCGGCTTCCGTGTACTTCATGACGTCCGTGGCCGTGTCGCCGCTAGTGTTGTGCTCGCCGAAGTAGATGCCCGACACGAGCTCACGCACGATGACCATGTCCACGCCGTTGGCGATGATGCTGGGCTTGAGCGGCGACAGGTCCGGCAGCATGGAGTAGATCTTGGCCGGGCGGATGTTAACCGCCAGCTGGAAGTTCTTGCGCAGTCCCAGCAGACAGTTCTTCTCCGCGTCCTTCCACTTGGGGTCTTCCTGCGCGTCTGTGGGGCCGCCCACCGAGCCGAAGAGCACGGCATCCGAAGAAGCCACAGTGTCCACAGTGGACTGCGGCAGATGCGTCTTGTGCTCCTCGTACGCAGCGCCACCACACAGCGCGGTCGTGAAGGCGAACTGGTGCTGGAACAGCTCGCCCACTGTCTGCAGCACCTGCACGGCCTGATCACACACTTCAGGGCCGATACCGTCGCCGGGCAGCACCGCAATCTTGTAGGTCTTCGACATAGTAACGACGTGAGCTTCACTTGATAAAAAGGAAAGTGACGTTGAACCAGCAGCGCTCATCCTGTTCAATTTTTCAGGAATGGATACATCCATAGGATTCTAATATAAGCGAGCCTTACGTCCGGAATTGATTGGTGTCTGATCTATGATGTGATTGGACGAGAGCGCGAGAATGCGCAAACACGTATGTGGCCCACCCCATTTTGCAGCCATCCGAAAGGAGTGATGGTCCTGCAACAGCGCACTATTGAGGTGACCGCATTATGGACGACTTCGTGCTGCGTGGGGACGCGGCGGCGGCATTAGCGGCCTCGCTGGAGGACGTGGCGCCTGCCTCGCAGAAGAAACGGCAGCGACAGACGACCATCCAACATGGAGACAAGGTGGTGGCGCAAGAGCACGTGCAATACTTGAAGGAGGAGCTGGATGACGCCAAGACGACTGCGAACATGTTGAGTATCCTCGAAGCATTAGAACAAGTCTTTGTGTCGCTGGAGATGCTGGAGAAGACGCACATCGGCGTCGCTCTCACGCGACTCTCGAGACGTGCAGAGTCTTCGGAGGTGCAGACTAGAGCCAAGAAGCTGCTGAAGGTGTGGAAGAATCGAGCCAAGAAGGCCATGAGACGACGTGCTCGACGCGTCGAGACCTACGGACGCAACTACGCCGACTAAACACCACTGATTATTATAGTTGTAGGTAGAAATCATCGTTCTCTATTTGATGTTAGTTCTAGCACTTCTAGCACTCGGTGTCTTGTGATATGCGGCGAGAGCTCGACGCTGTACGTGCGCGCTGAGCAGACAGAGTCATGTCGGCACGAGAGAGGTAGCCCAAGAAACCGAAGTATAGACAACATGTGCCAATCAGACCAATGAGGCCAATGCTACCGAGTGCGAGACCTTCGAGGTTCGTGAAGATTAAGTACAGGTTGATGACGCACACAAGACCACCCAAGAACCAGCCCGTCACGACTGTTGCCTTGCTGTTCGCGAAGTCGCCCATAATTTCAGGAGAACTCGTGAAGATCAAGACAGGAAGCAACGCAAACGGCAGCTGGATGGATTGAAGCACGTTGAGCAGCTCGTCCATGTGGTCACTATCTGCAGGGTTTTCTTGACTCAGGATCGCTACTGTCATTGCTGGTACGAGTGATACACATCGTGTGAGGGCCACACGCTTCCACGGCGAGAGGTGAAGCTGCAGGAATCCTTCCATCACGAATTGACCCGCGTACGTCCCTGTCATCGTAGAGCTTTGTCCAGCCGCCAGCAGACCAATGGCCCAAATGATGTCAGCGTACTTCCCCAACATACCGCTAAGTGCCACGCCAGCCTGCGATAATCCAATTTCCTGGCACATACCTTCACCTCCGCTTGCAAGCTGGCAGGAACCGTATGTGTCGCTGTTCGCCATCGCTCCAGGAACGCAAGCCGTGTTAACTCCATTGACGTCGTAAGTCGCCGTACAGTCGGCCGAAAAGAAACCCTTCGCGAAGACTGCTAGCACTGCAAGGTTGATCATGAACGACACGAACAATGCGAAGCCTGACTCAATCGCGAAGTATTTGTTAGCCTCGCGCACTTTGCGTCCATCGTGTCGGTTCACCTGTCGAGTTTGCACCAGTGCGGAGTGCAAGAAAATGTTGTGTGGCATGATGACCGCACCAAGGATACCCACAGCCTGAGTCACAGCGTATCGATCGACCCGTGGTACGAAGCCACTCATCACGTCTTCCGTTGCGACTTCTCCGCGGACCAAGTTAGCGCAGAAGCAAACGAGCATTACTACAATCAGTGACACGAAAAAAGCTTCAAGCTTCCGGATGCCATAGCGATGCAGCAGTAAGAACGTGAACGTGTCGAAGCCCGTGATCAGACATCCAACCCACAACGGGAATCCAAAGAGCACTTGAAATGCGATGGACGATCCCAGTACTTCTTGAACGTCGCTGCCAACAATTGCGATCTCGGTCATAATCCACAGAGTCAGTGAAGCCCAGCGAGGATACACCGCAGTGCACATTTCAGCCAAGTTCTTGCCCGTGACGACCCCCAATCGAGCAGCCAGCACTTGCAGAAAGAGCCCCATCGCTGTTGCACCAAACAACACCCACGTAAGCTGATATCCAGCATAAGCACCCGCTTGCAGATCGCTTTCCAGGTTGCCAGGATCCACGTACGCGATGCTCATGAGCCAGCCCGGACCCGCGTACGCCCACAACGTCCGCCAGCTGCAACACACAAGTGGTGCGTAAGATATCCCCTGATAATGTCAGCACGGAATCTCAACGAACCTAAAGCCGCGGGTCGTGGGCTCCTCGTCGGGAGCTTGAACCTCCCCAACCGACAGAGCGAGGGCCTTGTCCACTGCATCGTAGCTGGCCACATCTTCCACCTCATCTCCAAGCAACAGATCCAGCTCGGATGCTCGGGTCTTCGGCATCCCCGAAGTCGCAGCGATACCCATGGCTCTAGTCAGCAACCCCCGTCGGCTACGGTCTGGTTACAGGTCTCCGTTGCGCTGTTGTTATTTGGCGTGGTACCAAATGGAAGTTTCGGATTGGCCGATTAACGCTCTGTTTTGACCAATCCAGATGCAACTGTTACAAAGTTGAAGTTGTCCGTTTCAGTCTACGATGCAACGAGCCAGCAATTTGAATCGATGCAACTCGTTAGATAGATTTATTTATTTGCTCCTTTGGACTCGAGAAGCAATAGTTTGGTATACTTGATAGACTCATACGAGTTTTTGTCTCGTGTCCACCCCACCTTCTTCGGCTGGGGTCTAGAAAACTTCATCTCACCACAATATTCAGCCGTTGTCGAAGTCGCCGTGTTTTTGAAGATTGAGCTCCACCTCCGAACGTTCGCTTCAACCACCTCACGAATCTTTGCCAAACACCGTTGTTGCTGTATTTAGTCACTGTTTCCGTTTTGCCGCCATCTTTCTGTTTGTCTGGTGTGGTGCCTTGATTTCCAACTGCTGCTCCTCCTATTACTGCACCCAGTCCTCGTTCTTCTTCATTCGACAATAGTTCATTAGATTCGCGAGACTTGAGCTGATTGAAATCTTCAAACGACAGCAAGGTGCGCGTCGTATCGAAATTTGCGATCGTGTTGGAACTCACCGTAGCGATGTTCACAAGCAGGACAACCATCGTCACCGCCACGACTTGGACGACATGTAAATGTACCAGACCCATAGTTTAAGAACGGGATAAGTGCACTTGTTAACTAGGAGTCTCGTTCAACGCAAGTTGTGCAATGGTTACTGAAGATTAGATAGCTTGCTGCGCATCTCACTCGTGGGAGTAAGTAATGCATACCTCGGACCACACATTGGAGTGCCTTGACTCACAATCATGCCGTAAGATATCTCGCCCGGGCTGAAGTAGGAAGACTGGTGGGTATTGAATGGTGCGGCAGCCGATAAACTCCACTTGCACACGGAAAATGTTTACGACGGTGGTTCAAGACCCGATCTCGAGATCTTCATGGCGGGAAGACGAGAAGACGATGGAAGCCAGAACAATGTTCCAATGTCTAGAAATCTCAAGCACACATTCCGATGTTCGGAACATCTTGAACAGAAGAGCTCGATATGCTTCGTATATTCGTATCGTCGCAATGATCGATGTTCCGAACATCGGAATTTGGGTCTGTTTGGCTTGAGATTTCTAGACATTTGAGAAAATGGATTACTTGCGGCGATACGAATATACGAAGCATATCGAGCTCTTCTGTTCAAGATTCTTCGGTAGATCCAGGTGGTTGTCTGGTAATGAAGGTACACTGTGCTTGCGGCGGATTGGTTTTCGGAGCTGCTCCAAACAAATGAACGCGACACACTGTGCCGCGTTAATTTGTTTCATGCGCCTGTCAGGTACAGCGTACCTGTACTGGTACTGTTGTGAACAACGGTGCAAGTACATGTGAGAGCACGAAATTTAAATGATTCAATTGTTGCTCTACGTTTACCTCTTGGACATGCATCGATACGCGGAATTACTGGAATACTTCGAAGTATAACCATTAAGTACTGAATACGTGCAAGGACAAACATTGCAGGATATGTGCACAATGAGTCCTTGAGCCAACATTACCAAATTTTACGATAACCACAACCATTCAGTTCTTTTTGGTGATCAAAGAATTGTTTTAGCTTCATTCACAAAGTAGTCTACGCAACCCATGTTGTATTAATACGTGTGAATCAGACAGAACACATTTGGGATGACGAGTTGCATATGATACGGTGCTCGAACGTCCAGTTTAGTTTCATCGCTCGAACGCCCATTTTAATTTCAAGTTTCATCGCTGTTAGTAGATAAATTGGTAATGCATCGTGAACATGGTGGCTACATTGGGAATTTAGCTTTCGTGTTCTTAGTGAATTCCGTTTTGAAGTCTCCACGTTGGTTGGATCGCAACAGTTATAAGTATCCTCTAGTAAAGTGGTGGGTTTTTTATTTCGAATTCATCTTGGCCAAAGCCTCCAATTTAGACAGGTTTGTTGAACCGCGCTTGCTCACGATGTTCATATTGACCCACAAGACTTCCACGTAGTAAACAACGTTTCATCTTTTCGACCTCGCAGCATGCTCGACGGAATGCATTCTTGAACGATAGCATGATCTAGCGAACGCAAGAAAAATAACCTTGACCCAACCGTAAGATCTCCAACAAATAATCGTAGCATCACATCGTGCACATAAGTACCAGATAGAAGTATTCGGGATGCGATAATAGACTTCGTAATGTTCAACAACTTGCCCAGAACAACATATTCAAGTCCAATACCTGAACGTGTTGAGGAATTTATTCCACGTACAATGTAGACAATGGGTTTCACTGTCTCACCAACTCTCACTGTTTACGCAGTTGGAGAAGAACTGTTTACCAGTGGCAGGTTGTCATCGTAGAAGCACCACAATATTCGGGATATTGGTAGACTAGAATAGAAAATCCGGGACATCATATGCCGGTAGAACGCAATAGCATCACGGGAATTTATTCTCGATCCGATCTTAAAGTGAAGCTTTTGAGAACATTTTCGTGAAAAAGCACTTGATGATGACTGCAATGGGTGTCATCTAGGATTCTGCGTCTCGTTATAAAAATGCTAACGATATACAATTAGTACTTACTGAAGTACTTATGGGCTGGTCGCGCTGGCTGGTGCTGGTAAGCATTCGTCTCCCTACGAGCAGCAACACCTGCCCTTGCACAAAACCAAACAGCACCACTTAGAAGCTTGAAGAGATTCACGTGATGAGGGGCATTCCTAAAGCAAATAAGGTCAAAGAATTTACACCTTGGTACACTAAGAGCTGCGTGCATTGCCCACTCGACAGAGGTGACCCATTGAGTTGCACGCAAAAGATGGAGAGAAACCTCATGAAGATCGGGGCCCTGAATGACCCACCATTTGTACCGGTCGGATACGGCTATCCGATCGGTGAAGGAAGCTTTGAAATGGAAGTGTTGCAAGGCTCCAATGGATGAAAATGTACTAGGGGGCTTTACATGTAACCTTGTCGGTACTCAATTGGCATCGTTGCGTCTTCTATTTGTCGGTATCATTGTCGACGTTGGTTTTGCGCGAGGCACCGAACGGTTTGCCATAAATCCGTTCGTACTCCGCCAAGACGTCCACGTCCTTCTTTTTGCCCTTGCACTTGGCCCGCTTCATGTAGCACGCGTTCGAGTACGTTTTGCCGGTTTCGTCGGTAACAGGATCATAATTGTCCAAGCACAACTGAGGGCAAAAGGTGTCGTTTTGGTCGGTCGAATCTCCGTCAGCGCTGTCACTTTCGTCGCTTTGACGCTCCTTCTTCTTGCCTTTTGCAGCCTTCTGCTTGCAATGCGCTCGCTTCATTTCACACTCGCTCTCGTACGCGTTCCCATCGTCGTCAATCACGGGGGGTCTGATCACTTGAAGCATACTCTTCGGACAAATGTAGTTGCATGACTTGTCACTAGCATCGTCTTCTTCTTTACTGCCCGACTTCAGCTTCTCCTTGCACATGGTGCATCTGTCTGGATAAACGTTTCCATCGTCATCGAACACGGGTTTTTCTATCACGTGAAGCATCGAAGGCATGCAAGCGAGTTTGCAGGATTTCACCTCCGCCAATTCTCTCCGAAGAGTATGCGGGTTATCAGCATGGACAATGGTCGTGATGGTGGCAAGGGCTACGAGCATCAGACCGAACGTGGACTTCATGATTAGCTGGACGTGGAAGACGATAGGCTCGTTCTACTGCAAATTCAGGAATGAATTCGTGCTTTGGTAGGTCTGGCGCTCAAGGCGATCGACGGTCTCCCCATCCGGATTAATATCCTAACGTTGTTTCTTCTGCATTAGTCACGCGCAGTGGTCTTGCCTACTTTAAATACTTCATAAGTTTCTTCTACAACGAGAAGAACGAGATGAATTCTTCGTATCCAATGTTGAAATGCCACAATTCTGGAGGGTTGACTTGTTAGGTTAATCATTTGATTCGTTAAGAGTGTAAAGTACATATACTGTATATAATATGTATATGATACTGTATTCATGTACTGTACTGTATTGCAGCTTCGATCGGTGTATTAGTCACAATGGTTTATGGGATGGTCAAGTTCGTAATCCTTACTAAGGGTTCCTTATTTTACCGGATTACAAAAGTACTACGTAATGGTACTGTAAAAACACTCCCAAATAGGTGTAAGTGCCTTCCACGAACACGTTAATCATTGTCTTCACTCCAACATTCTTTGTGGCGAGTTGATCGGGAAAATATCGGAAGCAAAACTTGAATCCACAAGCTTATACTTCAGTAGAATTAGGATGTTTCATCGATATTTTCCTTTTCCAGCCGAAGTTGTTCAAGGAGCCGGTCAATGTTAAGTGTATCGAGATGAGTACAACAACACGTCCATCAGCTTACCAGGTAGCCGTAAACTAGGAAAATTTCCTCCCGACAACATTTCACGCAAGCATTGTTTACATGAGAGATTAAAATCTAGTGTGAAAAGGATGAATTCGAGTATCTCCCAAAATTGGATGAATTTGTGGAGTGTTTTTCTCTATAGGATGAATCGCTTAGTGATTTGTATGTGTTTAATTCAAACGTATAGTTGCTGGACTCTGATAGAATGTGTCTACTTGCTATATCGTAGACAGGAAGGAGTCACCACTCTTATCACTTGATCTGAAGATACTGGAGCTGTTATCCTGAACTAGGAAAGTCCAGATATCTTGTACAAGTAATTAAAATTGCTTAATAGATACAGTAGTCTGAGCCTCTCTCACTCGTTAAAAATCGTAGATCCATGCTCAGCACAATCATGTCTTAATCGCTGTTGGTGGACCACCAATGTTGAGCAAGTGGCATGGTGAATGCCATATTTGTGCCGACAACAAAGCTTTGTAATGGAGTGAGGATAATGGATAGATAATATGTATGGTAGTTTATATTTTAGATAAGAGATACATGTATGGTTCTGGTAGATTGCAGGTAAAAACGAAATATTTAGATTTGATTTAATACCTCAAAGTAATCGAAATGAAAGCATGCTGGACTAACTGCACCTTGGTTAGTGTAAATTCCTATTTGTGTAAATTACTCTTCAAGATATGCTAGCAGTAGTAATTTATTTCCAAATACTGTTGCATACATGCATATTTGTATACACTACAAATTCATCCATTATTTGGAGGGCACGAGGTATTCATCCTTTTTACACTAGGTTTTAATCTTGTCTCGTTGAGTGCTTGGAGGGTTAAAGTAGTGTATAGAAATTGAGAATTATAGTCTCTGGCTTTTATTTATGTTTTCGATCTCCTCTAACTGATAGTCTTCCTATTCCTGATGCTGGTCAAGGCAAACGGGACAAAATTCTACATACACAATGTACATAGTTAAACCAACTCTCAGTTTGCTCAGTTGGAACAGAACTGTTTACCATCTCCAAGTGGAAGGCATGCAAAATGTGGCCATCATACAAGTACCACCATTCTTCGGGATATTAGTAGACTAGGATAGAAAATTCAGGTCATATGCTGGTAGAACACAATAGCTTCATGTGAATCTATTATCGATCCTAATATATTGTAAAGTGGTGGAACTCTGGGGCCATTTTCGTGAAAAAACACTCGATGATAACCACAATAGTTGTCATCTAGAATTAAGTTTTGTCGCAAAAATGTTTTCGATGTACTTCATACTTATGAAGTATTCGAAAATCGGTTCACAGTAACGTATTGTGAAGTGCTTAACATGTACTAATACTATCCATCAGCTGCCTTGTGCTTTGTCATGCCGTCAAGTCTTATTTCTGCATACAGTACATATCGTGCTTCGAGATAATTGACCATTTTATTTTGCTCAGTTTGTCTTGGGCAAACGATAATAGTCGATCTTACGATGGCGACCACGACTGCAAAACAAAACCTCAAGTTCCGAATCATCCAAAAGCACTTGTAACAACAGATCTGTCGTGTTGAAATAGTCCAAGGATTGAAAATATTCCTTCACAATGATCCCTTGTACATTGCACGAATGTGCAACACCGATATTTCGAACTACGTCGAATATGAACGGCTCATGGATTAGAGATGTACGAAAGCTAGAGAAAAATATACGCGTAAAATCTTTGTTGTAAGATATATGTATGTGCGCATTCATCTTTTGATTCACGAATAATTTTCGTGGTAACGGCCCCGGGTTTACGTTAGGAATTGAGTGCCATTCAACGTGAAAAATGTAATTTGCAAGCCGTTTATTCAGATTCAATGGGTTTACTTAAGTACTACGAAGTACAAAGTAACAGTGGAATTGACAACACTTTAATTTCTAGCAATTCAATATGTGAATCTTCATACGAATATTTAGTTCTTATTCCAACCCCGTGGCAATCCGAAGCCGTCTAATCGACATCGAGGAGAACAAACTCTTCCACCACCGCTTGAATCTCTGTAGTAGACCATTGTTGTAGTACTTCGTCACCGTGATTGTCTCCCCTCCGTTGGCGTTGTTAGATGCTGGTCTATTATTTCCTGCTACGGCACTTGAATGCACCGCTGAAGCTCCACCTGATTTTCGGGCCCCTGCTCGTTCTTCCTGCAATAAGGGTACCTTCGTCGTGTGCTCCAGGGAGAATGTTTCGCTACTGATAGCAACAACCACCAGAGCGACCAACAGAAGTTGGTTCAGTCGCATTTCTTCTTGTGAGTGCTGTTCTTTGGAAATATTCAGAAATTGGTGGATCCAAGTTGAATACTATCTGGGTAAACCGGAAAAACTGGTATGACCTGCTTGATATAAAGATCAAGAAATGAGATTGGCGCACAGTACTAAACAGTTTTCAATGAGAATTATGAAAATGGGTCTCTGTGTGGTACTTGAAGTTGTACACGCACTGTATCCAACCAAACGGACACTGTTCCAGCCAAGGCTATGTCTGGAAGGGTGACAGCAAAATACAACGTAATAATCAATTACCTTGTACGTATGTGTGATAATTTCAAAAGTTCGCGTAGAAACCAACATCCAAATATCAAAAGAGCTCTCACCCAAGCCGTAATTGTGTTCCGTTCAAACAAATAGACAAACTTAAAAGAGATCCAAGACCGCATAGCCCTCGACCAACCTGTAGATCAGCATTTCTTTTTGCTAGAAATGCTGATCTACATGTCATGTACCGAAATACATGACACTTCATAGAATGAATTATCGAGCATTCGTTTGGAATCCAAACTTTGCATTAACAATCAACTGTATAATCAACTTACCACAAATCGAGTTACGAACGACTTCGAATTGGCATGTCATATTGCATTGTCGCCATGTCAGAAATCCTTCATGTTACGTGAAAAGCGCATTGTCGAAATGTTACTTGGTCTCACAAAGTTGTTGAAGAATGCTTGAATTGGCGTCGAGACCGGGTTTCATTGAGCTGAGTAACATTACCAGCACTTATATTTTCAAAAGTTCATACATGAACCTCCAATTAAATCTTGCGTTCTCATGCCTGGCCTCCCTCCATCCGAAGTCGTCGAGAGGTCAAATTGTTCCACCATCTCTGGAATTTCTGGAGTAGACCGTTGTTGTCGTACTTGGTCACGGTGACTGAATCACCTCCGTTGGTATTGCCAGACGCTGGTACGTGATTTCCGACTAACGCACCCGAGTTCACGACTGAAACTGCGTTGGCTGCAGCTCGCTCTTCTTGTGACGCGGGGTCAGCTGCAAGAATTTCGCTACTGACAAGGAGAACAACAAGTGTTGCCAACACTAGTTCGTTCAGACGCATTTTTCTTGAAGCTGCAGCTCTGAGAGCTCTCGTGGCAATTGGTGACCGCAAGTTCGAGAGTGTCTGAGTAAGTCGAGAATGACTTTGACTTGCTTGATACAAAGATCATGAAAAGAGATTGGCATGCAATGGTACAGTTTTCAATCCTGAAACATCCGTTCATCCAACCGTATGTGGAGCAGGTGAAGGAGATGTACTCGACGCCAACGGTGGAGTCACATCAAAACGCCAATAACAATGTCAAAAGTTGCTGGAGCTGAACATGTAGCGTTGCGCCATTATATTCAAAACTCAACAAGTAGTAATAACCAAATTAGAAAAATCGACTGATACTTCAACTACAAGTATTCCAAGAAGTACATGTACTCAACCGCACATCCACAAAACACGTTTCAGCTTCAAAAAGCATTTTGCTAGTTTGCCCTTTGTGGTAAAACTATCAACTTGAGTTGGGTACACTGTATTTGTAGCACATCTTCCAAAGACACTGGACAACAACGACTATCCTTCTTTCCATCACGTCATTATTGTCGAAGTCTTGTCGTAGTAGATGTACCAGTGACAGTAGTAGATGTGGCAACTTGATGCGCCCACACGGATTTCCACCATCGTACAAGTCTCTGAAAGAGCCCGTTGTTGTCGAAAATGGTAACTGTGACGGTACCACCTCCGTTGTCATTACTAGTCGACACCACGCTTCCTCCTGCCGCCACTCGACCACCTTCTCCTGAAGTGATTCCACTGGAGGTTGCTCGTTCTTCATTAGACAACAAACTCAACCACCACCGCTTGATTTGTTGCCAAAGTCCGTTGTTGTCGTAGATTGTCACGGTGACAGTTCCACCACCAGTGGGGCTTGTGGCCACAACCGACTCGCCTGCTCCCACACGTCCTCCTTCTGCGGCTGCTTTGGCTGCAGCACTAACTCGTTCTTCAGTGGGCGTCTTCGATTTGGATCCGACTTCTTCAAATGACAGCAAGTTGCGAAAAACTTTGGCTGTCGACTTGATTTCGTTTTTTGCGGCACCAACAGTGCGGTCATTGCATGAAAGCACAACCGTGAAGACCAATAGTACGAAATTGCGCAATCTCATTATTCTCGTTCTTGGCAAAATGTGAAATGAGCTGTGGAGATGACAGACCAGCTCCCGGCAGCCTGCAGTACAGGGTTAACTCGAATCTCAACCATATGGGGACTTAACTCACAATCCTCAGGTGGAGGACTGGAGAAACGATCAACTCCTCGTTGATCGATTGGCTGCTGGAAGAGCGGTAAGCAGCGATTTTTAGTTACAGTAAAAATGTTGGCAGAACTTCAGAAATGAGTGCAGCCAGCTTGTGAGGTACGAAACTTAGGTATGAACAATGTGAACCACGTCCGTAGTTGTGATGCATCATTCAACGCGCAATGAATTCGTGGTAACACATGAAGTCGACTGAACCCTGCTTCTGTGTGCCGGGTCGTCAGGAATTTCTACAAGCAGAAGTTTTCAGAAAGATTTGTCGGTGATTTTTTTGCAAAGCACACTGTAGAAACTGTGCGTCTCTAATTGAACGGTATCGAATGCAATTTATGGCCGGCTCATGCGAGTCTCAGCAGTCGTTTCGCTTTGTCGAGCAGCAAAACTAACGTTATAAGCCTTGTATTGTAGCATCAACCAAGTTGTGCAATGATGTCCAAAATGTTGCAACCAGTATCTAGTCTTTCATTGTTCTACTTGTATTATGTACTTACTTATTTGCATCGAGACGAAGACGACGAGTACTACGAGTACCAGTTGTACTGGTACCGGTACTTGAAAAGGGGCTAATCAACTTGTTCATCCATCGCTTGAACCTTTGCACGAGACCATTGTTCCAGTATTTTGTGACAGTAACTGTTCCGCCTGATGTGGTGCTTGTAGACGTCACTCCAGTACCTCCTGCACCGACACGTCCTCCTTCTCCACCTGATGAGACTGCTGCATTATATGATCGTTCTTCTGTCGGTTTCCGTTCTTCAGTGAACAAGAAGCGACGAAGGTTTTCGCTAATGGAAGGAAGACTTATTGCAACTTGATTCGTAGGAGTGGCAACCGTAGACTCGAAACTAGCAAGAATGAGGAGTATGATCACCAAAACAACTTGAACGGCTTGAAGGAGACGCATAGAACTAGTCTTCAATCCTAGATCACTCGTGTCCTGAGCGCAATTGTCCTTGAGAGGAAATTTTAAAATGACTGGTCACATGCGCGGTGGTTTTGCTAGCTGACATGCACATGTCGCCTGGACAACCAACACCAATATTAGGTAAGATACGGTGCTGCGCGTACTGCACCACAGAAGTCACAGTGCAAATCCCCGTCTCATGTTGTACACTCCATCTTCTGATAACAAAAACGCGCTTAACTTGAAGAACCAATTGTGCCGTTCGGCTGGCAAAACTGCCAAAGGCGAGTACCACCGCGCCAATATTAGAGTGGTAACAATGTGATATTCACGCGTTTAGTTGAGATCCACAATAAAGATTTCCAGTATGTGTATCGTTGTAGTAGAACGTTGATTGTAGAAAACAGAAAGTAGATCAATATCCTCTATTAGGGTTAACAAACAAAGTAGAGCGGCAACTTGGGCGGGTGAGTACAAAAATACGAAAGGAAAGGCTTTGCATCTCGTGGCTATACCATAAGAATCTTGATTCTATATAACGCTCTGTATCCGCGACGCCTTCGATTCTGCATTCACGGCAGATACTGCATGTATGTTGTCGTTCTTTCAATCCCCAGAAAAGGTTCGGAACTGGTTAATTAACGTGTCATACTACGTACGCATAGTTTTCATTTGCTATGTTATTGAGTAAAAACCTCAATAACAACAATCGCCGGCGTTCGCGAAACCTTAACCGGTGGTTTTAAATCTAAAGTGCTGGAATGTCTGTGGTTCACACGTATCAGGAGATTTAACAAGAACAACGCGAATTCATCTTGATTCGAGCTACTTCCTTAAAATATCGGGTTCTGTTTTCTTAGGAAAAGGATATTGAATTATACTACCTGAATGTGGTTTCATGAATATTAATAACCCTTCAGTCATGGACCACGACCGAGTGTGTCCCCACGTGCCGCATTTACAGTTTCATCGACAAGTAGTTCTATTTTGCAGAGGGCACGTAAAGTTTGAAAGACAAACGTAATTATTCAAGATGAAGTATCCTTGACTCAATTTAGCTTATGCAGTAGAATACTACATTTCATAAATCCTCTATCCTATTCGAATATATCGCGTAGCGTAAGTTTTACACGAACGAAGCGTAGTAACTGGCTGTTCTTCTGGATCATAAAGAACTTCCTAGAATGGAAATACTTCGAAGAAATACGTTGTACAAATCTACGGCTGCAGAATGTGTTTTGAAGCTCGAGTTCTTTGTCAAATTCTACATATACAACTTCCAAAGTGCATCATACCTTTGGTTTCAAACTAAGTCGACGACTATCATAATCTAAGTAGTTCAAGACGCTTAATTAAACCCAATCAAATTGAATATAGTTGGTATTTCTATTTGGAAACGGCAAAAAATCCAACTCACAAGTTTGAAAGCATCTGGCTAAAATGGACGAGCAAGTGAAAGCGATCCATTTGACTTCTCGGAGCGTATTATACAGCCATGCATATCCTTATTAAATATGCATCGTAGCGTCTCCGAAAAGTAAAACCACATCACGGAGTATCTTGACAGTATTTGTACAAGCTTTTGACCTGGTAATCAAATTTATCATCTAATTTTCACCAGTTTCTAGGGAATCTGAATAAGGCTGAGATAGCTGCAGCGCGTACATTTAATCTTGTTTACTTAGTGGTCGCGATTGTTGTGCCTTACAATGTACTTTAACACCGCTAAATTTTAGTTAGCAGTGTAGCGTTAAAAGTCAACTTGCAATGACATCGTGGCAGCAACATGAAATGCGTGTTTAAAATTTAAATGAGACCCACTTGAAAAACTATTTACTTAAGTATTTAGTATTGCGGAAAAGGTAACGAATCGTTGGAACACCAAATACTCCGATATTCAAATTGTTGTCAGCATGTGAGGAAACACTGCATTCAGCCTCCAATGAACAATGGTATCATTTTACAATTCACACCGCACACCCGATCGGAGTGCGAAATTTTCTCTTTTGTCATTGTAGATCCCTCAAACCGAGTGTGACTCATAACATTTGGGGTTCAGTTTTCGCTTTGCTTATTCATCACCTAATTTGTAGTCTTCATCATTGAATTAACTTAGGATGGTTTGACGCAATTTGGACCAATTCAGCGGCACGATCAGCTACAAAAGCCGACGCGAAATTCTGTTAGAGACCTCATTGCCAAAGACCATTCCACCATAACTTGAACTTTTCCCATGAACTCGGTCCATTATCTTCAGAAGTCGCCACCGTTGTGCCCCCTCCTCGATTAGCCCCAGCTGCTGCGCCAGCCATACCTACCATTCTCTCTTCTTCAGTTGTGGTAGTTTCATCGCGCAATAAAGGCTCAGCGGTACTGTGAGGACTGATATGGTTGAACGTCAACAAGTTGCGCTCAGTTTTAGCTGCAGTTTGTGCGGTAATGATCGAAATATCGTTCGAGTTTTCCGTGGTAGTTGTTGAAACTTCGCAGGCAACAACCAGGAACACTGTGAGGACCAGTTGAAAGCGACCCGCGCGCATCTTGACTGATTTACAGAGCAAATTGTTTTATGATGGAGAATGTTGAGGTGCACGCGTTCGTATGGTACGGTACAACATTCGATTAATCAGCATTTGACAACCATTCATAAGGAATACACCAAAATTTCTTAGCACGCTGGTATCCGCGTTGCCCTTGTTTGGCGGTATCGTGAATATGTGTACATGCACACTTCCAACAAAGCACCTTCCTTTTAGGTACATGTACAAACGAAAAACTGGACATGCAATTTCGCGCTGAAGGTTCAAATCAGATTTGACACGCGATTGTACGATGTAAAGCCTTATCCAACCGGCTGCGATAGTAGAATTGATATGAAAATTATACTTGAAGTACTGTGCTTTGCAGCAAAGCCTTTGCTGTTCGAAACACGGCAAATTGCTTGAAGTCCACATCCATTTGCCACAGTTCACGACCTCCTTCACTTAGTTCCGGACCGGTAATCAGTTTGATCACCTTCCTGCTGTTCAGACGTACCTTCTCGATTCAAATAGAGAATTTTAGTCTCAAGAATAATTCGCCCATTTGAAAAAGAATTTGTCAGAAAACGTATGAAATATATCATCCAAAAATAGATTTCACTGGAATTATTCTCTTTGAGAACATTGCAGTAATTTATCCATAATCTTTTTGGATTTTATCCGATTTTCCTTGTTCCAAAACCTAGATGTATTCCAGAAACAAAAGTTCTCTAGTAATTGCAAACACTGGATAATAAATGAATATTACAATGGATATTATAACGCATGTACCAGCACCTAGACTCTGAATTCTAGAGTCTGATGCTGAGCATTATCCACGTACATGGGTGAACCTGAACAGTCTGATTCCTGTAATTCACGTGACAAAAATGAAGGGTGCCTTTGTAAGTACATTTATGAAAAATAGATGTGGTTGGGTCATGATCAACTCGATGGAGAAACTATGATACGCTAATGCAGTTCTAATACTAGTTAGTTGACATGACTTCAATTGCAGGGTCGTGGTAACAGAAACGAACATTTTCTCAATCGATTAGGTACATTATCCCGTTATTTTCAATAAAAAATTCCGCACTTACTTCATAAATTGCACCGAAAACTTTGATGAGGCACATTTCGATGGATTGCAAGGTTCAATATCAAATCGTTTCATTGGACGCGTGATGATCACGACGATATGTTCGCATCGCGATTGGAATCGATCCCCACCGGCAATGTGTCCCTTCCCCTCAGTATGAATACCACATGCAGTGTTTCGGTAGCACTTGTGCATGTAGTCTTCGTTAGTCCGTGTTGTACCATGTATTCCACTTCAGCATTGATAATACATAGTACTATACTTTCTAAAAGATCTGCAAACATATCTAGACACCCCAATCGGATCTACATGAAGCAAGAAAAGATATTCGGAAAACTGCAATCTCGAAAGTAGTATTTAATGACCATCTACCAATACAGTACAATGTAAAGTCTTTTTGACCTAGATGATTGCGAGAGATAGTAAGCTCTTTTGGTATGATTGTAAACAAAACAATGAAAGAAGGACTGTGTGCCTCGGCCGCACAGTGCAGAATCCTTGGATGGGGTAGTAAAGGAATCGATTCGGTGTGCAGTCATTCGGATCGATTCGGTGCACGCACGTTGATCATAGAGCTAGCGAGGACTTTTATTCAGTGAGCGCAGCCACACCTTAATGAAATTGTTGCGTAAGCTGTGGTGTCATCGTCAATATCGTGATCGCCTAGCTTGGACTGACGCAAGGAAAATCACGTTCGGACATCATTCATTTTCAGTCTTGAATTTGCAGTCTCCACAACAAGCAAAAACCTCAACTCGATGCTTACTGGAATCTTGCTCTCGTCGGCTGTTGCCCTGGCGGTATTGTCTGGAGATACCAACGCGCACGGATACCTCGAACAGCCTAAACCGTCCTGGAAGGATAGTCCAAATGTTGGATGGATCACCATGGTCGATAACTACTGGGACATTGGAACTGGAGGAGATCAATGTGGGGCGTTTAAGAAGATGGCAGCCGAAAAGAAAATGTCGGTCAAAGATGTCGCACTGGACATGCTCAAAGGTAATAAATGTGGCAATACCGTCGAAACGGGAGCTGCACAACCCATTCCTAGTGACGGAAAGGTCAAGTGGCTGGGCAATGGAGGCGGTGGGTTTACCCACGTTGGACCTTGCGAGATCTACCTGGATGACAAGATGGTTCTTCACGGAGACAATTGCGAGGATGAGTTCAAGGGCGGTGCGGTTGGATCGAGTCAAACGTCTGATATGACTGTGGACTTCTCCTCTTGCAACGGGAAATGCACCTTGACGATCTACTGGATCGCGTTCCAAAACGCGCAGTGGCAAACGTACGTTAACTGTGTTCCCCTTTCGGGAAGTGGAGGTGGTGGGTCGACGAAGCAGACTGAAGGTTCTGGTGGATCGACCACACAGACTCAAGGTTCTCAGACAAGTTCGCAGTCTAAAGAGACATCTACTCAACAGCAGTCAAACCAGACCCCATCCACTGAGCAGAAGACGACGGAGGCACCATCCAATCAGACTCCTGCACCAAACCAACAAAACCAAACACCCGCACCGCAGCAGGATCAGCAAAAGCAGAAGGAAGAGGAAGAAAAGAAACAGCAAGAGAACCAATCTCCTTCGTCGCAACAGGGTCAGCAGAATCAACAAGATGATCAGCAAAAGAAGGAAGAAGAGCAACAAAAACAGCAACAGCAGCAAAATCAAACTCCTGCACCGCAACAGAACCAGCAAGACCAGCAGAAGCAGCAGGAAGAAGAGCAAAAGAAGCAACAGGAAGAACAGAAAAAGCAGCAACAACAGCAGAACCAAACTCCTGCGCCTCAGCAGAACCAGCAGGACCAGCAGAAGCAGCAAGAAGAGCAGCAGAAGAAGCAACAGGAGGAACAACAAAAGCAGCAGCAGCAAGAGCAACAGCAATCGAATCAGACACCTTCAACGGAGCAGCGGTCGATGAACTTCAACAACCTACAGGGAGGTACTGGCACTGTTCAGCCTGCTGCAAACCTCCGGAAGTAAACTGGACAATGGCATCAAACGATGTAGAAATCTCAATTGGGAAGATTTCTTTGCCATTTCGATCTACGATTCGTTGTTCTTGATCGTAGACGATGGATAAGTTTCAATGTAAACAGTCAAACATGTGACGTTCCACAGCTTTCTCTTTTCAATCGAGTTTCTCCAGTTTTGGTACTTGTATTTCTTGGAGAAACATTATTAAGAGGTCAGTTGTGTGTTTCTAACTGGTTTACTCCAAGTAGTGTTCCGCTATTTGTAGATAGTGCTCTTTATGGATACTTTATATAGAATGTGCTTTATGGACCCTTTATGGCTACCTAAGCGCCGCTGTATAATCCCCATTTTAATGAGCGGTTGTTCGGGTTTTATAACCAAGTAACTATAATCAAAAGCGTGTATAAAGAATCCACAACGAGCGCTCTATTTACAAATAGCGTAACAATAGTTTTAGCTACCGTATTTGA
>NBNE01000212.1:0-31627 GCA_002215365.1 Phytophthora megakarya
CGCGAGTCATGTGAGCATACTAAACGGCGTAGGTGCTAGCCACAACCTTGATAACGAAATGGACTAAGACATACTATAATTATATCGTGTATGATCTTCAATATTGCACACAATCTTTACAGTGTTGAAAGCCATTCCATACGGTGATTTCGTCCAACCTATCGCTCAGTGCTGCTAGCTATATTTACAGTATTTTAGACCAATCCATACAGTGGCAGACTGCCCCTCGAATTAAACCATTTTGCCGGGCAATCGTCCTTTTGATTGCCTAGTTCCAGATTACCCAGCACAATGATACGGCCATCTATGTTGTCAGTTGGATGTAGGGTATCACGATTGATTGAATACCGTACCATGTTCCAAGCCCATGATAGACCAAGCCTTTCCCCGATGCAGCATTGCCAATCCGTACTCGTCCCGTAATCCAAGCATTTCGTAAACGAGTTGGTACACATCCGTTTGGTATAACGTGACGACGAACTCTGTCAGAAGGTTCCAGTCCACAATGTGGATTTCACATAATCGAATCTACTCACAGCGACAGAAACGTTTCAAGACCAACACCTTCCTCCATTGCACAATGGTCAACTTCTCTGCGATTCTTTATATGGTGGCGCTCGCGTTGACTCCCGTTACTGCTGTTGATCAGCCCCTCCCTTGGGATGGCCGTGGGTATGACCTCACCGTCGACACGCTGTCCGACAAGTACCTCACGCACATTTTGACCATGCGCAACAATGGCACTAACGGAAAACCCTCCGACTATGTGACTATCACGAAGGATGGCCGTTCACCTGCCTACAACGGCGATACGGGTGTCATTGACATCGCTGTGGACTCGAAGGCTATTTTCAAGACGCAACACAACTTTCGTCGATCCGAGTTGGTCCAGAACGTGGCCGCCAACACCAAGGGTACTACTTTCTTTCGCACCAGCGTCATGAAGGAAGAGGCGTTCCTCAACCCCTACGCTTGGGTGATGGATGATCTTCCCTGAGTCGCATATCTTCGAGATCCGAGTCGACGCTACCAAAAGTCCGGCCAAGATCATCTATCTCAACAACGGCACTTACGACGCCAAATGGGAGACCGAGTTCGTGCCTGGCACGTGGTACAACTTCGGTATCGGCATCTCGCCCGCCTTGTCGGGCAACGGTTCCGTTCTCGAGTTCTATATGAGTGAGGGGCACAAGAAGCTCGTACACAAAGCGAAGCACCACGTGGTATCGGAATTCCCGTCGAATTACGAATTCCACATCGGCCTCATTACGTTGTCGGAAGACGGTAGCGATCCGAAGATGAACAAGAAGCAGGACATTGTGTCGTACAACGGTGTGTCGGTGGAGGCTAAAGTGACGAAGTAATTTTTGATATGTCGGTGATTTCACGCGTGTTAGTTGATTTAACTGTATGGCGAGAATGTACTACCGAATCCTTTAGTAGTAACATTTATGGTTGATTTCCCGAACCTATGCGTGCTAGGTCGCTTATAATGAACATCTTCACGTGTTACACTGGATGATGTCCGAGCAGCAAGACACTGGACAAGAGAGTTGGAAGGGCCTCTATTATCCATACAACAAGGTCTGGTCATTTTGAGATGGAATTTCTGTATGAGTAAGGAATCCGAAAGAAGTCGACAATGCGCTAACGAAAGCAGCAGAAGAGGGACATGTCTATAAGTTTAAAAACATGATGGTGCTCACGGTGTGAATTTTCGATGCGGCAGGGGGTGCCTGAATCACGTCGATCATCGATTGTGTGTGAAGTCCTGGGTGAGAAATGTCCGAACTGCAAGGAAATGGTGTCGTGGATTCTAGATAGAACTAGCTTCGAGCAACTCATATCGTATCGTGACAGTCGTGATGCTATTGGAAAACACCACCAACTACAGTGCAATGGCTTAGAGAGAACGTGGCGAGCAAAGAGTTCCAGAGTAGGTGATTCTTGGATGAGAAGAGTGATGGAACCCAAAAAAACTTAGAGCTCAGGGCGGCAAGAGATTCCTCGTGATTTCTTGAATGGCAGCACAGCTGTGGGTAGCACGATCTACCGTCTAACCAGTGTGGTGCGTTGTTGTTGTACGAGATCGACTCGGACTTTGTGGATGAGAGTGTAGCACGATCTACCGTCTAACCAGTTTGGTGCGTTGTTGTTGTACGAGATCGACTCGGACTTTGTGGGTGAGAGGTATGGAGTATGCGTAGAGTAGCTTGGATAATTGCTGAGGGCATTGTTGTTCCTGTAATTGGCTGTTAGAGGAGTGTACCGACTGCTACTCCTTCGGAAAGAACGAAGAAGAAAGGAGATATCAGAGTACTATCTCATCGTGCCTCGCCTTCGAGAGTTCGACCCGTCCAAGAGCAAGCGAGTGTGCGCAATTGACCCTGGCGTGCGCAAGTTCGCGACCGTGTATGACCCCGACGGGTGAACGTTCAGCGTGAAGGACGCGCGCTCCGTGTTGAAGAAGAAGTTCGAGGCCGTGGACGAGATGAAGTCCATCCTCGCTCGGATGACCAACGCGTGCAAGGAGAGACGCTCAACTCCACACGGCCGAACGAAGACGAGCAGCAGGTTAAGCGAGCATCGGTTCCGCTACCGGTTGCGTAGACGGATACGCTTCACGTCTCGAAAGGCGACACGCGCCGTGAACGACATGCACCAAAAGCGCTCGAGCTGGCTGGTGGCGAACTACAAGCAAGTCCTTCTCCCGTCCTTCCACACGTCGGAGATGGTGCGTCGGCATTTCCTGGAGGCAGCAGCAGACGCTACCCCGGAGAACGCCGCCGTCCAGAAGAGGAAGATCCGGACCATCTTCCACAAGAACATGGGGTTGCTCTTGTAGAGCGCTCTCATGCACTACCGGCGAAGCCTTCGTCGCGGAGTCCTGTCCATCAGCGGTTTTTTACTTCTGGTGGGCGCTACAGGCCCACGAGTTGTGGGTGCTACAGGCCCACGAGTGCCCACAAAACGAGGTAACTCCCACGGCGAGTCTACTACAATTGCAGCATGCGAACCTAACCAATAAAAATAGTATTCCACTATCTCAGAAGTAGTCACCAAGGCGGTCTACTACAATTGCAGCATGCGAACCAATAAAAATAGTATTCCACTATCTCAGAAGTAGTCACCAAGGCGATGGGCGGCGCTGTCTCGATTGGTAAGGGTAGCTTTAAAGCGAGCAGGTTCGCAACAACAAGTGTGATTCCAACCACGAAAGCTGGTAGCTCGACATCTCCGCTTCCGAACAATGGGTCCAAGCGTAAATTGACTATGCGCCACACTGTGCGTTTGGACACTGAGATGAACCAGAAAATACAGACACTTGTGTTGGAAATGTCGAGAACAGGGAGAGTGGAGTTGACGTCCACGGCGGATCATGACGTTTCTGAAGCATCGACAGGTACTTTGACCCAACATGGTTTGCTGGCCTTGCATCACGTTCCGGAAATTGTTTTCTCCATGCCACATCTCAAGGAGCTCAATTTAAGATGCAACAACATTTCAGTGCTACCAAAGGAGATCGACGCACTCGTGGCACTCCAAATTCTCATTTTGTCGAAAAATAATATCGCCGTCCTTCCTGACGCGTTAACCAAGCTCACTCAGCTTCGCGTTATGGAGGTTGCGAATAACCAACTCACTGCTCTGCCTGAAAATCTGGGTAAAATGGAATCACTTGAAGTATTACTTGTAAGCTGCAATCAGATCGCAGAACTTCCCAGTAGTATTGGGACTTGCGTGAAACTCCGAACTCTGAATGCGTACAACAACGCACTTACCGAACTTGGAAAGCCAGTGAGTGTCCTTCCAGAACTGGTGGAACTCAATGCGAGCAACAACCAGATAACGAAGCTCCCCAACAAATTATTAAGTTGGAAGAATTTGAAGCGGTTGCTTCTTCACGTAAATCATCTCGAGTCGCTACCAGCATTCGACGCTCTGTGCAATCTTGAGATCTTGCAAGTGCATCAAAATGAGCTCAAGTCTTTGCCCAGTATGAAAAATCTTGTACATCTGATGAAACTGGACGCCAATAGTAATGAAATCATCGGACTGCCAGCAGAAGTAGCTCATATGACAGCCCTCACACATTTAAATCTTCGTCGCAACCGTTTGAAGATGATCCCTCACCAACTAGCACGCTGTCAGGCGTTGCAAATTCTGGATCTAGGCGCCAATCCAATTAATTCACCAATACCCCCGGGTTTCGCGGAGCTCTCGAAACTACGAACCTTATTGCTGGACGGATGCAATATAACTGTGTTGCCCATCGAACTCATTGGCCTCAGTAATGTGTGCCATGTACACCTTGGCGCTTGCCTGAAAATGGACGATCCGGAAACTTGTGAAGTGATTCTAGGGCTTCGAGACAGCTGCAATCGCAAAGGAGGTTGGCTCAAAACTGGAGACTGTAAATTAGATCACCGAACTGAAAGTTTGTCTTCAGACTTCTGGGAGCTTTATGACGAGCTTGAAGGCCAAATCCCAGACGAACCTGCGCGTAAGAGTAGATTTGTAGGTGGTGAAGGCAGTAGCGACTTCTTCGCTACTAGAGCAATGTAAATAACACACTGAAGTAGTAAATCGTAACAGGATACTCACCTTGTCGAGATTCCAGCGAGTCTGTTCAAACATACAATGGCAAGCAGTAAGTATACCTTCGGGCATCGTTGTACACGTTAATGCCGGTTGAGTTCGCAATTCTTGATGTTGATGTGTTCTACGACTACCTTTACCCGGTCTAAATTCGAGGACTACTGCTTGTATGGTACGAGGACGCCGCGAGCTCTTGCTGTTTGGCGTGTATTTTCTGCACAAGTGCCACGCACATGAACTGCTTCCGCGACAGTTTCCGTACTTCCTTGAGAAAAACAGATAGCTCAATCTCGTCGTTACTCAAAGCCCGGTCCATGTAGTAGAGTGCATCTTCGATCGCGTAATGTTCTGCCATGGTTTTAATCATTCTGCACGTAACAAGGTAAGTTTTTCTCTTAAAACCACTACAACAAGATACAAGACGTACTGTTTCGACAGAGCATCGCCTTCGATCAAAATCGTGTCTGGGTCCACTGTATCTCTGCCTTCGTTTTCTTCCAGCCATGTCGAGACTTCTTTCTCCTGTGTCTCCACCACACGTTTTGCACGTTCAATGTCGTCCCGTAAAAACCGCAAGGATTGCAAGCCACGCTCTACATTCTCGCGCGACTGGGTCAGCTGCACTTCATGTTCAAACTGCAGATCAATGTCATCTCGCACCCGTTTGAACAGTTTTTCCAGTTGCATCTGGATTTTGCCTGTCACTTCGACTTTCACCGCTGTCCGATCCGCATAAACTCCCGAATTCGACAGCGACGTGGTCGACTGTTGACTGTTTCCAAAGAGAGACTCCGATTCTGCTGTATCCAGTCTCGACTGACTTTGAAATTGGGAAGAATAGTACGGAGACGGTTGTGGCGGATGTGACTGAGCATACGTTCCCTGTTGGAAATATCCTCCTGTGCCACTGCTGGACGCCGCCGCCGTACCATTGAGTCTCTGAGCAGGGCGACGGAAAACCGGCGGCATGTTGCCAAAGATGGAGCACATGTGAGCCACGAGCTCCAATAAGGTGAAGTCCGGTCTCCAGTCACTTGTATAAGGGATCTTGACGTATCCGTCACTCGTGACGTGTGGGTGGCCCGGTTTGACCATCATGTCGGCCGTGGGTCGCACGAAACACACTGGAGGAGTCATAGGGTACGTCTCCACGACCCAAATCTCAATAGGGATGTTGTATTGGTTCCCTCTGTAGAAAATAGGGATAGTGCCTTCTAGATTGAGCAGTGTACTGGTAGTGCCATCGTTGTGCGCTGTAAAATAGAGCAATACGGTAAGAATTCTTCTTAAGGTAATAAAGTAATGGGAGACGTACCAAATGTGCCGCAATTAGGCTGCAAGGAAGGGATCTGTCCCAATAGATTGTACACGTCTCCACGCACGCGAGAACTTTGCTGAGAGAGCGAATAGAGCGACGTTAAATTGGCACCGATACACCAGCAAGCAGACCTACGGGATAGCACTGCAGCGACGACAGGATCTGGTCCAGATTGCTCACGTTGTTCGCGTACATGGCGGTACGCTAATTGAGCTTCTCGCTCCCCCTATAAAGTGTCAACAAGCTGGATTTTTACATCCATTTTATACTTTACGTCGTACTTAAAGGAGAGAAATTTATTTTCGTATTTTATCTAGATGTTGAAGTGAAGGTAGCTTGTAAGATGGCTACACCACCGGACGTGAAGAGATGTCGGCTATTACGTTGTCGAGTCTTGTTTTCAATGGTTTCAAGCGCTTTTCGCCGTAGGAATGGTGTGTTTCGAGGACTCCCAATGACAATTTCGGCTTCTTGAATTTGCTCTTCACGTGGAAAAATTTGTTTGGCACGAGGACTCGAGCGAGTTTTTCTAGCTTCGGCTTGGACTTCCACTGCTGCATAAAACCTCACGAGTTCGTGAAAGAGTGCAAGACGCAACGCACTTGAGATGTGATAGTTGCCTGGAGGTAAACTCGGTAACATCCGTCGCAATTCAACCACCAAAACGTCCGAGAATGGAATCCCCACGGTCAGATGCAACTGATTCTGCTGCTTGCTGCGTGACGGGAACAACGAGGAACCAGGCAACACGAAGCCATCTAAACTCTCCGGTGCAACACGCTCAACGTCTTCCACTCGATCTCTTGATAATAGCGTCTCAGTTTGACTCGACACGTTCTTCTTGATGCTGATAGGATTCTTACCTCCAATGGCGTTGTGGATCATCATGGCGGCTGCTACTGCTCGCGTTCGGTCAGGGAGAGTTTTCGTCAACTGCTCGTGGATGGCTTCGATCTGCGTTCTCCCTTGTCTTTGACGTTTCCTTGACATGGACATGGTCAGAATGGCAGCTCGAAGAAGAGTTTTAAGCGGTATGGCGGAGTGGCCCTCTTCCACAGAGGCAAGTGCTGGACCGGGGTGCTGGCGTAATGAGTTGTACAGCACTTTTAGCGACTCCTTGATATGCCTCAAGCGTCCGCTACGCCGTCCAAGTTCTGCGTGAAATTTGGTTTGTATCAGTCGCAACAGACCTTCAATTTCCAACCGATGGCGCTCGTGTTCGATAGCTTGGCGTCTTCCATACTGATCGAGCACCAGCTTTTTGTACTCTTGCAAACCAGCCACATATTGTTGCTTGAGAGTATCAATTTCATCGTTGTACTTTTTGCGCAGTTTATCCAGCTCTGAACGTGGCACCATATCTCCTTTCGAGTCAACAGGAGAAGCATTTACAGGTTTTGGTTGAATTTCGTTCAGCGGCGAACGAGTCGGGTCTTCATACTGGGCAATACTTTCATCAAGATCCATGTCAGTCTCAGCTGGCTCGAGAGCTGGAAACACAGAAGTAACTACTTCCAACATCACGCGATTCAACTCTCGCTCGTCCTGCTCCACTTCTTCATCTTCTTCGTCAAAATCACTGTCATCTGCTTCACTATCACTGCTCGAAAAAGTATCTTCATCAGGATCCATACCAGGTTCATTCTCACCAGGTTCACCCTCACGAGATTCTGTAGGTGTCTCAACTAGTGAGCTACTCACTGGTTCCACATGTGTACCGGTACGCTTTGAAGTGGATGGCGTAACAACTCCACCTCTTTGTCTCTTGCGAGAATTGGCAAGAGGCTGGTTTTCACGCAACCTTAATTCGAACGTCGTTACTGGTGCCTCCGATTCTTTACTGTCATCCGCTCTCATCGATGTTCTCAATCTGCGTTGTTCTCCAAATCGAGCTTGTACATCCCTCAAACGCCGTGATAACTCGGTGTTCTCTGTTTCCAGTTCCCGTTTGGCATATTCCGCTGCAAGTAAAGTTCCCTCCAGTACCCGTACTTTATCTTCCAACTCCTGCAATTCCTTGTTGCTGCCTTCAATGTTAATCTTGGTCTTCCGTTTTGCCTCTAACGCTTGGGTTTTCACCCTTCTAGTCTCCGCCTCAGCTTCAGCAAGTGCAGCAGCATGGGCCGCTGCTTCAGCTCGGTGGCGAGCAGCTTCACTCTCCTTAAAGTGTTCCATTTCTTGCATTTTCGCTTGAAGCACGAAGGTGTGTTTCATGATCTCTTCGCCCTGGGCACGAACTTTGCTCTCAAGTTCCAGAACCTTCGCCTCTGCTGCTGCTGCCGCCTTCGCACTCGCTTGAAATTTGTCTCGCCACGATGCCGTTAACGTATTAGACGCCTCTGTCGCTTTCTCGTTGTTCTCCTGAATGATACGCAGCTCCTCAGTTTGAGCCCGAAGAGCTCGTTGAGCCTTTGTGAGCTCTTGTGCTTGTTGCTCGTTTGCCACGCGAGATTCTTGTTGCAGCCGCAGCGCGTCCTGTAGTTGAACGACCATGGCATCCTTTTCGCGGTGAAGCGCATCTATTGTACTCCTGAGTTGATACTCTCTAATGGCAGGTGATGGAGGTTTGTCATCGTTGCCTTCCTCATCACTATCCTCAAGTGAGTAGCCACTCGCTGACACAGACTGCAGAGCTTGGTGAATATTCGTGAGTCGCTGATGTCGCCGCGCAGCTAGTTCGGTCGCCTCTTCAAACGCGTATCCAACTTTCTGCGCTTCACTACCCATAGCAGCGTGCACATCGGGGTCGTCACCAAAGTCAGAGACCATTGTACGCTCTGTGTGTGTACTCGTTCGAGCTAAAGAGCGATGTGTTGCCAGGAGTACGTCTCCTACACGCCATCGTGCTGGGGTTCGAACCCTTTTACCTCCAGTAGCATCATATTCATCGTCTTCGAACTCATCACGATCCACAGCAGCCACATCATCGTCATAGCGACGCACCAATTCCTCCACACGCGACTGAATTTCGGCAATCTTAGGATTAATATCATCGGAAGCTGCTGCTTTCACCGCTGCAAGCATCGCAGCACCTCGATAATTTAGACCTGAACCTAGAACAGCCTCAGTCGGGATACTGCTGGCGGGACCACTTGTCGATAAACGAACAGCAGCTTGACTTCTCGGTGATGAAACATATCGACCCGATCGCGGAGGCGGTCCAGCAATATTGCGACTCGCCATGCTACACAAGACCTGAACACAGCTATGGAATCAACAAGAACACTCAAACGATGGAATACGTCAGTGTCAGTCTTGAGGAATATTTTTAGGCAAGCAATGCATCGTGAACAAAATACTGCATATGCACAAGTCACATGATCATTGCCGAGCGAAATTTGAAGTGGTCTGTGGTCGTGGGGTCCTCAGTGAACTTGCCCGCTGGACTAGTCTTTCTCAAACTCGTCTATTCACAATTTGGTTCTTGTGGATCCACCGATAGCAGCGCCCGACGAGCTACTACCGCCGGCCATGGCTTTAGGAATTGTCATTGATGCTGATCAACTTCTTTTCGACATCCTCAAAGCGTTCCGATCCAGCTCGGTCGCGGTGGAAGTAGCCTTGAATCCTCTGTTTCTCCGTGTCGCTGAGTGACTCAAGGCAGAACTTGAGGTGGGCCGGTGTCAAGTCCTTTCGCGTAATCATACCGCGAACTTCGTTGCGGCGATTCACCACAATGAGGTGGCGCAGTCCTAGTGAGCGGAACAAACGGAAGGCACGCGGCACTGGGGTCTGCTCCTGCACGGTATGCGGAGTCGGATTCATGTACGGGGTCAAATCCATCCACAAGTCGCGCTCCTCCTCATCCAGCTGAATATCGTTGATGCTTGGGAATCGCGGATAGCTACCCTCCATGTCTCGGTACGATAGTGCATACTGGTCATTATACAGCAGTGTCGTGTCGCTAGCAGGAGTGCGTACAAACGGTTCAGGCTTCTCCACGAAGAAATCCTTGCGCTGAAGCAGCACTGCAAGGTGATTTCGGTTGATGATACCAACAAAGCGAGGAGGTTTGCGACGTGAACTCAAATTGGATCGATCTCCACCACCTGCAGCATCTTGGACGCGAGGCAAAATCACCGGAAATCCCCCGTGGGTGCAGTTCTTGAGCACATCATAGATCTCACCAACTTTGGCGATATAGGGGATGCACTTCGGTGGTGTGCTCATAATGTTGGTTGCACGCAGAAAACGAGCATAGTACGGCGGATCGAATTCGAGGAATGGGAGATGACTCAGGTGAATGTGGATATCGTAGAGACTCTCATTGAAGTGGTTGCCAACCCAGCGCGCTGCCATTAGAGACACCATGATAGGAAGACCCCATTCAATCACACCAGTGCACTCGAGAATGATCACCGTCAACGAAATAGTCATACGAATCATACCACCAAGCATGCATGCAGCACCAATAAGCGCAAACATACTGTCCGGTGCTCCAACGGGGATCCCCAATGAATGCACAAGCATGATAAAGATACGGCCATAAGCAGCACCAGCAAGTAGAGCAGGAATAAACAGACCCGAAGGCACAGCAATACCATAGGTCCAACACGCCAAAACGTAGAACACGCTGAAGAACACGCACAGCGAGAACAACGTAAAGCTGCCGTCTGCCGTAAAGTGCAGCAACTGTTTCATACTAGTAGCGTAGTTGACGGTGAAGAGCGAGGCCAAGTCGTTGTACTGACCCGCCGGGCAGTAGAACCGTGAAAGTAAATCACTATAATCACCCGCAAGGTCCTTGCAAGTGCCGAAGTGATACGACACCCAAAAAGAAACGGTGGCCGTAGCGAGCGCGATCAGCAAAGCCTCTCCGAAACGCACGAATCGGTGTGAGAGGTAGCGCTTGCGGAACTTAGTCAGCACCGTGTTGGCAGCGTTAAATCCGGCACCAAACAGGCCACCTATCATTCCCATCAAGATAAACACAGGCACATCAAGCACTTCGTAGGACTTGATACCATCAAACTGGCCAAAACTGAACGTTCCCTTTTGCGTGCCCATCGTTCCTCCAATGAAGACATGTCCTGCGTCCGGCGTCGGCTCAACCGACTCGGCGGCCTCCATGAAGGACAAAAAGTAGTTGAGCACGAAAGCCGACACCATCGCACAGAAAAATGTTCTCCACGTGAGGTTCTGATGCCAGAACGACGCTCCTTCTTCCAGAGCGAAGAGTACTCCACCAATAGGAGCACCGAAAGCTGCTGCCACACCTGCAGCAGCACCACACGAGATGAAATCTCGCTTCTCTTTATCATTGCGGAAACCCTTGAACTTGGTCCAACTTGTATCGAGTCCAAAGCTCGACGATTTGCCTTGAGAAAGACCGGCACCAATTACCGATCCACTGTGGATCATCGGGCCCTCTTTACCAGTCAAAAGTCCTCCTGCCACACTGAAAAGCACGCCAAATGCCTTGCAAAACAAGGTTTTGAAGCGTACTACCCGATGGATCTTGATACCGTTCAAAGTCGATTTTATTTCTGGAATTCCAGATCCAGCGGCAACAGGACACAGAATGGCCACACAATAAGTTGCAACACCCACGAAAGCCACCGCAGTGAGGGTGTAGGCGAAGAACCCAGTGCCAAAAGCTCTCGTTCCATCCATTTCCTCTGCAACAAGCGACTCCATGGTGGAATTGCGGAATCTCGAGAGAAATGCTGTCCAGAACTCCACGAAACAGGCCACAAGAGCCGTACAAGCGCCTACGCCAAAGGTCATGACCCACCGGGCGATATTGAGCGAGTGGATCTCACTCTCCGTGAGCTCTTGGTCGTGTTGCATGTTCACCCTGCTCTCGAAGAAGTCGTAGCTGAAAGATTCTCGGTGTTGCGCCTTGGCACGTTTCTCCTTGTCTTTTTCCTTGTTCTCTTGTTTGCGAGTTGCCGCTGAGAAGGGGTTGCGTCCTTTGCCTTTGAGCCAATCCAGCAGTGTTGTGCCATTGCGTTGCCGCAATGCCTCTTCGATCTCGAAGCGAGAGAATCTTGCACCGGAGTACAAGTCGCTGGGGAACGAATGAGTACGTTGCACACCGTATTGGTATTGCAATTGTTGCTGTTGCTGTTGCAATTCCAGTTGCAGTTGCGTGTTGCCTCGGGGTTTCCGTCCTTCACCGAAACGCGGCATGGGTGACCGCAAAATGGAAGAAGGAGAGCGCAAAGCCGAGGCGGTGCGTGCCAACGCTTGGAAGTGGCGCGGCGTGCTGTTCACCGCGTCTTGCACGGATGTGTCGCTCTCGTCGTCTTCGATGGACACCACGGTCGGCAACAGCGCGTCCGTCTCCGAAGGCTCGCGGGGGGACGCCATGGCTGGAACGGAGCGAATGGAGGAGTGAGAGCTGGAACGGGCGATCTCCGCGGCAGATATGTTGCCAACTTCTGAGTTTGCAATTCCGACGCGAAAACGGAGCTGCTGAGTCAATAAAGATTGCGGGACGTGATATTAATCATCACAGGGCGATGCAGAACCTGATTCCGATTGCAAATCGGAGTTGATGGGGATGGGTTCACAGTTAGGGATTGGTGTGGAAGCTGCGATATAACCTGCGATAATAGACGCATTAAAAGACTAGGATATGCATTAATGTTCGCAGGTATTTGAAGTGCCAACTCGGCTAAGTGCGAGCTAAAATTTGCTGCAAAATATACTTTTCGGCAGAGACTGGGCGCGTCATCCACTGTTGTTTGAATGGGCCAATCAGATCGATCGACGAAGTGGACCGACGTATGGGACAGCAGGAAGGTGTCGGAAACTCACAAGCTCTTGCAGTCGCTCTGACCAGCAGAGCAGCAAGCAGCGGTTGGAGGAGCGCACGCCTCAATTTGAGGCCGAATCGAAGTTTTCCTAAGATCGGGAGCGCCGCGAATATTTGCCGTGCTGCAGTATCATCAAGACAATTTTCATCGAGCTTGGCTGTCAATCAGTGTTTGCATCAAATGATACCTCTGTTCGATGACTGGGGGCTGCGGTAGGGTCCCCAAATATCTGGTTGTGTGTAAAATATCTGGATGCGTGTAGAACTGCATTACGAAGGACAAGGATCTTGTGTACATGTATCATGGTACACATTCTCCGAGTATTTTTCAAGGTGGTAGAGGGCAATGTGATGCACTTTGTTTAGGTCCTCGTCAAAATGAATCTCGGATAGATCTCTGCCGGGCTGTAAGCAGGGACACTCCTATTGTGGGGCAGAGGTGTTCGTCAAATGTTCAAATGGTATAACGTCTCCAAGATCTCGCTGGTCGTAAGATGGGTACATGTACTGTACAATTGAAGGGCAACACCCCGAGTCATGGTTTGCTCACGCTGCGGGCAATTCTCCTCTCTCGTGCCTACAAACGCGTAGTGTCGTGCATTAACGCCTGATGAAGTTCAGTCCGAACACAGCGCTCGCAATGGTCCAGCGTAGAGCTATCGTAACGCCGCGGCTAAGACGACGTGGATCTGAGTCTGAAGGTGTCGACGAGCGACGACTCGCTCCACATGGCAACTCATTTTACTAACGTTACGCATGCACTCACGTAACGAGACCGCCAGCGGTTCAGGCAGCAGTTCAGACTTGAGGCGAAGGCGTGTGGATATGGGACCTGGGGCTGGCGCGAGGGTATGTGGATCCCTGTCGTGCTGGAGGTCGCCATCGAGAGGAAACGCCCGAGTGTCGTGAACGTCGAATGCCAAATGCACCCGAAGCAGGAGACGGCGTTTACGGCCGTTTTGACCTGGTCCTACGATGGCGTGCCGGCTCTGAGGACCCAAGTTGGGTCCACGCCAGCAGCAAATGCTTCAACATGCGGCGACTTGGCTTCGCTCAGCCAAGTCACGCACGTCCGGCCGATATCATCTCCTTGCGCAGCCATTTTGGTTGGTTCTAGTGCTGAATACGTCCGCCGACTGGCGCGATAAGCAGATCGCGGCTCGACGGCTCGCTGACGTACGTCCGCAGCTGGAAAGCACGGTGGCCAAGGTGATGGCAGCTCGCCATGGTGCGGCGATACATGTCGGGGCGGATCGGGGTTGCCGGGCCCTGGTTCTGCACCCAAGGGCTTCAACCTGCAAGAAACGATACGATCTTGTGAAACTGAATAAGATTCGCAAGCGTCCATTTCATCAGAAAGAGCAGGTAGTCGGCCGCGACTGGCTGAAACCAGCAGCCAACTCGACCGGAGAGTGGCGGAAAATGAGATTTTCAAACGGTTTAGCCAGGGTGGCTTCAACGTGTTGCACTTGACTTGACTTTCCTGTCTGTCAGGTGCCTGCACTTGGCGAAACGAGGCCAGCAACCAACTCGGTGGCCACAGCGGAAAGCACAGCGAGCCATGGCAACTGAAGATTTGCCTGTCACTCCGTAGCAGCGAAATCTGCGCCTGTCAGGCATCAAGCCACCTCACGAAGACGTGTGGCCAGGTGGCACTGCGGATACCGGTGGTTTGACCATCGGCAACACCTTCCAGCGCAGCACGCCAGCGCGGAAATTTGCACTGCGGTCCGGGCATAACAGGCCAGCTCTCTCTGGCCTGTGCCAGGCAGCGAATCACATCTGGGTTCGTTTACAGCGCCGCTTCAAGTCGGATCTTGCCTTGCATTGCGGAGACCCGGCAAGACGAGGCGAAGTTTCGCCAATTTCATGCAAATCGCGGCGCTCATCCGTTCGAAAGCCAGCGGCGCACGTACTGTTGTATGCAGATGATCCGCGACTGGCGTGGCCGCTACGACACGATGCGGCACTCGCGGCGCTAGCGGCGAGATCCGCACGCCATCGCTTGCTGCGCTTTGGCTCGCGCGAGCTTGCCTTCGAGTTGCCCCTGCAGAAGAGCCGCGTTTCGCGATCACAGAACCGTTTCTGCCCGCACGCGGTCCAAAGCAGCAGCACCCGCAACGGCAACGGAAAAATGTCAACAACAAGCGCTCGTGTCGCGCGTGGCAAGCAAAACGATCTCCAGCGCTATCGGAGACTGCAAACGCCGTATCACGGCTGGCAGGGTCCGGGATCAGCTTTGCGAGGGTCCGGCGCGCCGGGAAGGCCTGGCTGTGCGCGGGTTGACTTGCCTCCAGTATGGGGCCAGCGACGGGGCGCGGGAGATGGCGCGCGCGGAAACGCGACGCCTTGCAGAGCCGGGCCAGACTATCGGTCGCGTCAGTGGAAATCGAATGCAGTCCCTCCCCTCACCTTCCCCTGCAATGGCGCCACTGCGCTCCCTCTCGGGCGGCGCTGGCGTCAAAGTCGAATCCGCTCCCCATTCCGCGATTGGGGGCTTGCCGGCTCGTTAGGTAGACAGAGACAGCAGGACCGGGCCCTTCAGAACAGGCAGCCGCGGCGCATGACCCTCAAGTGCTGGAACGCGCCGTCCCGCAAAGTGCCGGCCATCGACACCGAGGTCTTCACCGCCAACCAGAGTAGCATGGGCCGCGGACGCGCCGCGCCCAAGTCGGCGCGCTGCCGCTCGGCCTCCAGCAACTGGGACAAGGACGGCGGCGACAACTCTGGCGACAGCGAGGACGACCACTTCGACGCCACGGCCGCCACCATCCCCGCGCCGTCGCACCAGATCCACGCCATGCCGGCGCTCTGGGTCAGCGGTCGGAGGCGGCACAGCCGGGGCCGCGCGCGCCGACGCACCGTGAGCGAGAACTACAACCACGGCAACTTGAACAGCAACAGCAGCACGCCCACAGGTTCCGCGAGTGGTGACCAGCTGCGCGAGGCCGCGGCGGCGGGAGGCAGCCTCAACCAGCGCCTCCGCATCACCTCGCCCGAGGGCCCGCGCTTCCCCGGATGGGTACGCGGCCAAGCTGCCGAAGTGACGTGGGAGGCACTCGACCCGAGCGTGCAGTGCGTGCGCATCGACGTGTGCAACGTGGCGTGGACCGTGCCCACGACCATTGCGCACCGCGTGGCGAACGACGGCACGTTTCGCTGGCGCCGCGTGTACTGGGGCATGCCGATCGCCGAGGGCTACTATGTGAATATTTACGACGTGACGGAGCAGAAGGACCCGGCCGACTCGCTGTTGCTGGCGCAGAGCGAGCGCTTCGCCGTCATCAAGTGAGCGAGAAGGCCGCAGACAGCAGCATCAGACCCGGTTCTCGTCGGCGTGGACGTGGCGAGTATGCGTGTGGCCCGGTCCGCTCTCCGACGGACTCGTGACGCCTTATTGGACACGCGCACTCGGGTCCACCCACTTGCGGCTTGGCTCGTAAAGCCCGCGGAGAGGTATTTAATGAACCCAATGGCAATGGATGAAGTCAAGACTAGTCGTGTTCGCCGTGTAGCGTAGCGCTAACCACCGTCAACCCAAGTAGAGAAGGAAGAACATAGAGACATCTAGATGGAAGAAGAGAAGAAGCTTGGAGCTTATGCCCTCTGCCTTGGAGCCGGCCTTAGAACTCCGTGGGATGGCCACCTTCAACGTCTCGTGTCTAACCACTAGTACTACGGTGAATAAGATCCGCCCTTGGCCTTTCATAAGTCGCCATGCTGGACACGGAGCTGGTGCGTGCCGTACGAAGGGCTCTTGGGTCCGCGCCGCGGCCCGCAGACTACGCGGAGACGCTGCAAACGTTCGCAGAGCCATTGACCGCCATCCCCTTGTCAGTGCAATGCGACGTGGACACGGCGCAGGCCTTCCGCGACGCCGCGCGCGAAGAGATCATGCTCAACAACGTGCGCTTCGTGGGCGAACACCGCACCGAAGCGTTTGTGGCGGCAGTGAAGCGCATCGTCAGCGCGCATGTCGACGAGCCCGACCGCCGGCTGCTCGTGACCGACCGGATCATGCGCGGCTGTAGCCGGACGCTCAGCGGGGCCGACTCGTTCTTCGCCGTGCACGAGCTCTTCGCATTGCCGGCGCTGCTGGTAAGAGACCCCGTCCTGTTGCTTGTCTGCTGTTGCCTCTTATATCTTTCGGTGCTGTTTACTACGCTCGCGTGCCGTGTGCTCTCTGGGCGGGACCTCAAGATCAAGCCGCGCGAAGCCGCAGCCGTTCCGCTGGACGTGACCCTCGGCCGGGACTACGAAGGTACCTCGCGCTGGCCGCTCCATGACCTGCTTCAATGCCGAGAAGCAGACAGACGAAGACGATGACCTCGGAGCTCCGTCTGACCCAATGTGCATGTGCTGTGCAGACCACCGCTTCAAGTGCCGCATCAAGTGCGTGAACCACTTCGGCCTCTACGCCACCGAGGCCATTGACGAGCTGCTACAGAGCGACCGCGAGGCGCTGGATGCGCCGCTCGTGGCGCTGGACGCCGTCGTCGTGGAGCGCATCGACCTGACGGCCGACAAGTCTTCGCGCCGACTCACGATCCTCTCGCCGGACACCAAGACGCCGACCAAGTTCGAGCTGGAACTGCGCGAACTCTTCTAACTGAGCCAAGCGCTGTATTTAGGTGCATGTATCACGCACGCCTCTGTCATCCCCGGGACTATTCCGTTGTTGTCGCTCAGCTGCCAAGTCGTGTTAACGGCCCACAGCTCAGCGAACACAATAAAAATGATGCAGATTTGCAGAGGCCATGAGCGCCGAATGAATCTCAGCACCGACGAGTCCTCGTGGCATTCTCATCGTTGGACACGATTGTAATGACGTGGAAAATGGGAAGATCAGCGCTATTGATCTATGTTTCTTGCAGTGATGCGCAATTCCGTCACGAGTGTTTCCAATAGAACGACTGTGCAATTGCAGCTTCAGCTTGTTTGGAAGGTGAGGGTTGCTAACAAATTGATATGGTTTTCGGATGAAAATGTGTAATACAGACTCTGTTTCCTTCGAGGTCTTCGAGTCGAAGAGGTTTTACATTACCGTACCTCGGGAAGCAGATTCGCCATGCAATTACGATCAGAATGCATCGAGAAGGAAACTAAATTTTACGCGGGAGTTGCGTCATGATCGGTCGAGTATTGCTCGAAAAAATGTCCATGTCTGCAACGTTGATGAAATGGTACTGTCCACGAAGAGTTAAAAGAGTGCACTCGAGTCCGAGTCGGACAGCGATACAAGGAAATTCGTTGAATGGATTGAGCCGTCTCCTTTTGCTGTCTTGTTCATGAATTGTTACATACGCAGATTCGTCTCAATGCCCGTGAAAATTGAGCTCTACGATGAATTTTCTTGCAACCATTTTCCCGGTGCTGGGCGGTTGTCTTTCGAGCTCGATTCTGGAGACTTTGCTAATAAGTTGCAAATTGTTCAAGGCGAGTTTCCACAAGTTGCGCGAGAAAATGTCGTTGTGTGCTGGTAAGAGAAAATCGCTGAGCAAAGCGCTCCACTGCTTCAAACGGGTCATCGTCGACGTTCAAGTATAGTTGATGCGTCTCTGACGGCGATAAATGAACATCCAGGCACAACTCTGCTCTCTTTCCACGGTGACGTCTCACCATCGGTTGTGGTAATTCTTCTCGCTCTCGTTTTACATCAAATGGACGCAATCCTTTCATTACGTGGTCCCGAGGTCGATTTGCAATGTTTGTACGCTGTGTCTTCGTATCGGCGGTGTTCAGGGCAGCGCGAATCTCCGTTGCAAACTGAAAAGGAAGCACAATGGTGCTACCGTCTTTTGCTTTTTTAAAGCGTGGTGGTTGCAACCTTTGCTCCTTAATCTGTTCATTCAACGCTTTCATCTCGGTAGCTGAACGCATGGCATCAATTTTCTTGTGGAAGTTCACGGGTAGTGCGTTTCCTGCGAGAGCGACATGGAGATTTTCGAGACGCTCTTCGATGGTCAACCCGTTCACGTAGCTTGGCTGGATTCTGCTCTCTCGTTTCTCCAGTTCTTCACGGTGCAATTTGGCTTCCAGATACTTTTCGAACACATTGTGCTGGCGTTGGAACGCATCGCTATAAAGTCGTTCAAATGTCGACATAGTGTCATTCGAAGCAGTAGATTTTGGTGGAGCCGCATGGACTGGTCTGGGATTAATTCGCGGATGAAAGGTGCAGCCTTCAAGTTCCTGCTTTGCCTTTACTTCGCGCATTTGCTCAAGTTTTTCTCGTCGCAAATGCTCCCGTTCACTTAACAAATCTGTTTCAGGTGCTTCGTTGTTTCGAATTGGTTTCCCATGCATGGTATAGCGAACTCGCTGTCGATGAGAGATTACCCGTTTTTCCTTAGTATTCTGAATGTGTTCACGACTCGGTTCCTCTTCGAGTTGTGTGTGTTTTCTTGCATAATAGTTCGCTCGGTACAGTCGGAGTAATACTTGTACATCACGATATCGAAACACCGGGTGATCTCCAGCACTTCCACCAAGAATTACAGAGAATAATATTCGCTCTAGCATTTTCATGGATAGCTTTGATCCACGGGTTCCACTTTCATCTCGTGTGAAAACTGTCCACGAATGCCACAACAAAGTGATTTCGTTGTCTCTGTTCTCGCTTACACTGCCTTCCCAAGGCGTGTTCAAATTCACCACAAAACCAAAATATATAAGTGCACAAGAGAACTGGACGAAGGTTACGGTGGATGAACTGTTGTGCATGGATTCATCTTCATGTGGAATATCTGTATTAGCTGTGTGTTGAGAGTCCAAGCACAATTGAGCGAGTTCTTGTCGAATCCGTGTCTTCATCACTCGCACTGATCGATTGCTTATCTTTGGTCGATTCCTCTCGAACTCAAGATCAAGAGTATCCTCGTGCAATCGCTCCTCCTCTCGCCTACGTTGTTCAATTCCTCGTTGGTAAAGCGATTCACACGCCCTCGATGCAATTGCAGCAGTCTGTCGTTTTCTCTGCTCAAGGCGTTGACGTCGCTTTTTCGATCGAGAATCACTCGCTTCAACGTTAGTACGATGCTTTGCCAATCTGTGCAGTCTTTCTTCTAATGTCTCCGTCCACATTCCATTCTTGAGCAAAATACGCTGTGAACCTTTAGCAACGAGATTTACTGCTACATTTTCAGCTTCTTCTTGTTCGTGTTGCTGACGTCTTTGATCTTGTTGCAGTTTTTGCAGTCGACGAAGGGAAATATCTCTCTCCATTCGAGCAGCAAAGCTTTGTTCCACTCCGTTGCGATGATGTAGGCGCTTTTTGTTGATTTTCGGTTGAAAAGTGAGTTCACTGTCGTCAGGATTGTATACTTTACATCGCACTCGAAGCTTGGCGGGTATATATTCACGAATTCGTACACGAGGTTTTTTTGAGCTAGCGATTGTTCCTCCTCCACCCTGCTTCGTCCTTGACTTTGTAATCTTCATGGTCTCACACCTCCTTGCTGGCATTTTTTCAGGGTGGAACGTCGCCCATCCTTCTAGTGGTGAACTTTTGTCCTTTGGCTTTTCTGGTGGAGTTTTAATATGAAAGACAGATTGCTTGGTTGCGGGGCTGGGCGTTGGTACTAAAGATTTTGTTTGCTTTCGCATCTAACCAACACACGAATTGATCAAAACTTAGAGCGTTTTGAGCTGTATCGCGGTCATCATGTACCTTACCTTCACCAATCTGGGTAGCGTATCGATTATCTTCATCCACTTGGTTTTCGTATAAGGTGGTAGAGCATTTATCTTGTTGTCGAGAACTGCAACGATGAGTTCTAGTCTGTACATCTCAATAAAATTATGGTTAGTTTCCCAGAACTCTTCATACTTATCTGCAGCAACAAATTCACCTTTCTTGGCGCGTCGAAGCCAATGAGTTGATGAAATCTCGATCTTTCAAACTCTCATCGAGAGAACAAGTAGCTTTCACCAATGAATCCCATGAGTCAACTGGACCAACATTTGTGTGATCGGGTAGGCAAAGCGTGGAGAAAGTTTCGCTGAATTGCGTTGACAAGTCCCAGTGCGTCTATATTGTGGTGATAAAGAGAAAATATTTAGAAGAGAACTTAGCAAAAAAGGCGAATACCAACCTCTTTCGCAGTTGTGTAGACTTTCTGCAGCATGTACCGAATTTCAGCAGGTAATAAATCATCGAGTCTCTCTGGAACCGTCGATGAGGATATCACATCACTGATATCAGCAACTTGCTTTCCATCTGATTGTTTTGCATTCAACATGTTGTGGCGGTCTCCATCGCGTTTAGTAGGTGACGGTGTCGATAATGAAATTGCAGTATTATCACCGTACATTTCCTCGAACAGCGTTAGAAAATCTGTACCCCCTTTAGCATCATTGGCCGGTGGTCTCCCATGATGATCGTGCTCTCTTAAATCCTCTGTCCAATCAACCTCACATTCTTTGCTGAAGGTGTGTGCTTCATCAACATACAGCGTTGGTTCTCCCAAATTGGTCGAAATTCTTGTCTTTGGGTTGGGAAAGAGCTCGCCCAGTAGTTCTTCGTCAGAGAAAGTTGACACTTTCGATGCACCTACAACGTTCCTTTTTACCGTGTTAGAAGGAGTCTCAGTGTCATAAACCACTGTTGGCAATGATGTTGCTGTCAGTCCACCGGAATTTGTCTTCTTGATTGAATCTGCCCCACCCATGAGCTGCAAAACGCTTGCACTCTCCCCGTCCGTGAAGTCCAGGTCCACATCGTCGTCAAAGTCTGAGGCATCAGAGTCAAAGTCCTGGAAAACATCGTTGTCCTCGTCCATCCTGCAGTGTTGCTAGCGCTTGTTCGAATATAGATTGAGCAAGAGATAAATTTGTCCTTCCGTGCGAAGGATAATTTATCACTCCTCGTTATTTTATCTGTCTGCGTTATCAATAAACCATCTAAGATGTTCAACAAACTGCAGAAACCCCAAACGCAAAATGCAGATGAACTTGGATGAACGCACATACGAACAGTTCATTTTCATTGCAAACCTACAAATTGAAGTTGCCTCTTTTGCATCCTATGATTGGCTGTTTTTTCAGCAAATGAACGTAGTGTTCGTGGTCCACACTAACTTTTTCGTCCTCGTACCTAAAGCTTGCCACAACACGACGTGTCATGCTGTCGCACCTGAAGGAGCTCAAGGCCGAGAAGAGCAAGGAATCTCGCTATGGCCACGTGGACAGCTCCGTGGATATGAGTCCCGGGGGATTCGTGAAGACGCCCGACAACAACGTGGAGGATGGGAAGTTGCAGCAGCCGGAGGATTACGACGAAGACGACGTGGACACGGAGGCGTCTACAGTCAAAATGGAGAGCGGGAATTTGGCCCACGACGCGCGTTTCCGGGTGAACGGCATCGTGGTGGACCACGAGGTGAAGGGCGGCGCCAGACGCAACTGGGAGGGCGTGTACGAGATCATGTTCAAGAGTTCCACGCCCACGGGGCAGAGGGTGGCGCTTGTGCTGCTGGTGATGGTGTCCATGAGTGTTGTGGTGGCTGTGCTGGACAGTGTAGATGATATTAGGTATGTACTGTTGTGTTGCAATTGGAAAACTAGTTCTGACTATTATTGTGCTGTAGAGAGGACATTGGAGACTACTTGCTGGCGTTGGAAGCGTTCTTCACGGTGGTTTTCTCGGTGGAATATTTCCTGCGACTGGTGTGTCTTCGTAACCCCAGTGGATTTGCACTGAGTTTGATGGGCTTTGTGGACGTGTGTGCTCTAGTACCGTCGTACTTGGGGTTCATCCTTCCGGAAGCACGACCATTGCTGCATTTGGCCGTGTTGCGGATCTTCCGAGTGATGCGCGTCTTCCGGTTGCTTCGATTGGCACGTTTCGTGGACGCAGGAGCTGCTCTGAGCGACAATATTCAGTCGAACAAGCGTCGGATCGCAGTGTTCCTAGTGGCGCTGTTTACGATGATTCTCGTCATCGGATGCGCCATGTACCTCATCGAAGGAGACCGGCACGATTTCTCCAACATTCCCATCAGCCTGTACTGGACAGTTGTGACCATGACTACCGTCGGGTATGGCGACATATCGCCGCAAACTATCGTTGGTCGTATGCTATCTACTGTTGTGATGTTTGTGGGTTATGGGATTATTGCCTGTCCGCTTGTGCTAAACCAAGCGGGCTCGCAAGACATTCTGACCGAAGTTATCGAGTGTCCGCGCTGCTTCCGGAGGCTACACCAAGATGATGCCAATTTCTGTCGGGTGTGTGGCACTTCGCTGCGTCAGCCTCGTGCCAAGACTGTGAAGGCGCGTCGAGATCGTCGCCTCCGCTTAGCGAAACTGCGACTACCGATCCCAGAAGACGGATTGCCGCTGTCGACTTCATCCACGATGAGATCGAACGTCCGGTTGCTTTCCGAGGATCTAGACTCGACGCGGACAACCCGCTCCATGATGTGATAGATCGACGCCTTGTCATAGTGGATTGCTCTTTGCAGCGATCAACCTGTAGGATAACACCGCTCCATAGGGCGTTGGAGCGACGATAGACAATGTATCTGATTTCTGTCTCCGTATCTGATTGACGCACTTCACGCATGACATGGTGCACATCCATTTCATCATATTTACGTGTTGTGAGAAGATTAATGCGGTAATTAAAAAGTCAAGGAGTTCGTACTTGCAAGGCTAGTAATAAGTTATGTACACCTGAAGGCGTGGTCCAGTAAAGTCTTCACGACGGTGGCGCGAACGAGCCAGGCATGGTCGTGCGGTAGAACCGTCGTCTCGATTGGCGTCTCGTAGCGCAAGAAGACTGGAAGCTGCTGCGGGTGCCACACATGGAGCTGTTGCGTTCTCGGAAGTAGGTTTCATCACAGCTGAAGCGCGGGTAGGCTCCCAAGCATGCTGGATTACTGTGAGTTTGGAGCATTTCCTGAAGTTTTACCAGGTCTCCGTGCGTAGCGGCCACTTGCACTGTGTCTCTCCAGCCGTAGCGGTTCCAGTGCTTGATGTTCTTCACCCAGAGCTTCATCGCGTCTTCATCTGTTGCTGTGAGGATCAGTGAGTCGTGTAGAGTGCTGCTGGAGCTGCCGTCCCATCGCAGATGCATCTTGTACGTGTTCACTTGGAAAGAATAAGGCAGGGACGGCTCGTCCAGCTCTTCGTCCTTGTCCAGCACCTCAATCATGTATCCACTGAGCTGCAGCAGGCGTTGACGCTTGCTGGGTTCGTCCTGAGGCTCCGCTTCCCCTTCAGGTTGCTTGTACTTGTCCTTCATCTTCTGTGCCGACGCGAGAGTCGAGCAAACTTCCAGTTTGGCCATGCGACGAGGTTCCAAAGGCGGCAGCGAGTGTGCCGGAGATTCTGTGGGATCTGCGCGACTGTCGACGTCCAAGGAGCACACCAAGACGCCCGTGTTGATCTCCACGAAGGCAGGATGGCTGTTGCTGACCACTAAGTAGCCTGCGCACGTCATGACTCGGCAAGATTCGGTGGCGCTACGCTCGCCTCACTCAAAATTCGGAAATGGCGATAGAGAGCAGTAACTCGCATGATAACGATCAACGATGCAGAATTCGATTCACGACCGTAGAAAAAGGTCGATTTTTCTCAAAATAACCGATGAGAACCCATACTTAAGACGAGTTGTGGAGACAAAAACGCTGCGGAAAAGAGGATTCAGGATTGAAAAATTACGCCGCGTAGTCGGTATCAAAGGCCGTCAACATGGACACGACTGAATAAGATGCAAACTTGCTCGAACGCCTGCATCAAACTGTCGATGAATGCGAGCAACACACCTCCGCTATAATAGTTGTGCAAATGCTAAGTTACGACAAGAATGTCCCCGAAAGACAAACCTCGGTTGCAGCCATCATGTATTCAACGCCGTGCGACACCGTGGGATGAGCTCTCCGCTCCTATAAATGCAATTCCTGTCTATGCTTGTTCAGTGGATGTTGGGCTTGAACTGTGCGAGCCATGCCTATTTCGTTGCTGTTTACAGTGTAAACTTTACACTGTACTTCGCAATGAAAAGGGAAGTACATTGAGAGGCAAATATTACGTAGCGGCAGGACGGAAGCTGGATGCCATAGACCACTGGCGTACTTGTATCCGTGGAGCGGGCAGATGATTATGCATGAAAGGATGTTGTCTCGATGTGTATTTTCATGTGAGCCTTGCCAGTGAAAGAAGCGTTGGAAGAGACCAACGGACATGCCAACAGAGCAAGCCTCAATTCGTTCCTCGGCGTGTGCAGCAATAAGTCTTATTGTTGTTTGATGCCGTTTGAACATGTACTAAAGCAACGTGCTCTACTTTTCATCATCTCCTATTTCCAACCATCGTTGTTATCGGCCACAAACTTTTCGATATTGTATTTTTAAAGGTAAGTTGCTATCCGTTTGAAGTAGTCGTAAGTCTTTGCAATTTGGGCTTGACATGACAGTATATCGGCTGTAGCGCCCGAGTGTAATTTGAAGACACGAACACTATTGCATTGTAGCGTCCACCCAAATTGTCGACGTTGTAACAAATACACCTAGGTCCATTTTTATTCAAAGCGTAAGTGAAATCAACCGAAGAATGGAACACGAATAACGCTGGAGGTACGCAATACAACAATGACATTTGATAAGTTGTTCACGGGAACTAACAGCGCTTTGCAGAGGTCATGCATCGCTACCAAGATACAATTTATTTAGCGCGAAATGATACAAGCCGAAGGCTGTCTGTAGGCGTTTCGACGGTCTGATTTGAGTGGTAGTTCACCAAGCAGCGGATCCCAACAGCGAGACCTGCTCGCAAAAGCTGGCAAGCATTTGCTGTTGCACGCAATTCGCTAATGTACGATTCTCTACTTGGTGCAGACAGTAAAACGGGAGTCCTCCTGTTCCCACTGCTGCAACTTTCTCAACTACTTGCAGTTCCTATTCCAAGCGCGAGTGCAATGCCACGCAGACTGACAGACTTGTCGTTTTCCCATGCCAATCTGTGGTGGACTCCCCTCTCAAGACGCAACTCCGACGTTGCAAACCACAACCATGTGCGAAGTAGCAGAGTCTGCATCTCAAGCAAGTGGAAACCCCTGAGCCTCGTCGGTTGCCTGCAATCTTGACGCAGTTACGAGGAGTCAGTGTTTCCTCTTCACTTGGTTTCAGTATACCGCGTTCTTGAAGTTGCCGGCCCTTCTACGGAAAGGCCATCAGGTCGAGGTCTTTTTGATTGTAAAGAAGTGGGATTTATGTCAGAAAGCACAACGATAACACACCTTGAAAACCCACGATAATACTCGAAACCTCAAAAGTGGGTGCTTCAAAAAAGTGGTCTTTTGCTTTTTTCAAAAGCACCCACTTTTTTCCGCACATTTCTCTTGGGTTCACTATCCTTTGGCAACCTTCTTTCTCCGAAGGATCCCGTTTGCCTTGCACTTCCCATTCGCCGTTCCGCACTATAAGTAGCAGAAGCTCGCGAAGAAGCGGTCGTTGCGTCTCCGCTAGCGTCTCGACAGGAGGAGAAACGGAGAAACGACTCCGACGTCACTTGCACACTCGCCCGGAACGCAGCGGAATACGGTTGTCATGTTCGGGGGTTTTCACGAAGACAAGGTGCAGTTCGTGGCCGGCAACTGCGCGCAAGACTCGGACGACGACATGTTCGAGCCCCACGTGCTCACGCGCTCGTCCCCTACACCCAATCTGCTTGTGGCGCCTGTGGCCCGCGTGGCCGAAGTCAAGGAGGAAGCCATGCCATATAACGGAGCCCTGGTGAACGTCGAGTACTCTACGACTGTGAAGACGGTGGTGGTGCCTGTATCCACGCCGAACGACGTGGTGGGAGGCTTCTCGTCCATCTCCGACCGCTTTCCGCTCTCCAAGGTGGGGAAGGTCAGCTGCATGACGAAACAGGTCTTTTGCACACCACAGGAACCCAGGACGCAGGTGGCCCCGTTGCCGATGAGTCGCTTGCTCAATGCCACGCCCGAGATGACGCAGATGGAGCAGATGACGGTGCTGGTGGAAGACGCCACGGTCGATGAGAACACGATCAAGGCGGAACCCACCACGACGTTCGTTGGGTCTAATGTACAGCTGCCAGTGAGCGACGTGTACCGGTACCTAGCTACTGACGTGGAAGAGAACGAGATGGAGCAGCTGCGTTGGAACATCCAAGAGCAAGTGTTCCAAAGATACTTCCAGCAAGGACAGAAGTACGAAGAGTGGGGCAAATTGGAGGAGCAAGACAAGTACGTAGATGAGTGAAAAGTGAGGTGTAGTATGATGAGCTAATTGTTTGTTGCAGTCGTGTATTCTTCATTCCCGGAGGACGACGAGAAAATATTATGGCTGAAAAAAGGTTCCACGACAACGCCGTCCGAGATGCCATGGGGAAGGGAAATGCTACATGGGTCAAGGACCGAAGGGCTCGATTCGAGGAGGAAATCCGCCAATTCTACGTACGTTGTTGCTTGTGGAACTTGTCTATCTAAAACTAACGCAGATTTCCATGTACAGCGTGAAGAAACACGGCACAGACAAGAACTCATGCTCACTCGACTTGAAAAGGTATCTCCGTTCTCCAAGTTCCCGATTCTTGGCAACCGGTTTTTGTTACTTCGTCTACGAGGAAAGGGAGGCAACGGAGAAGTATGGGATGTTGTCGACTACGCCAACAACAAGCAACTTTGCGCTCTGAAGCTTTCCACCTCGATTCGACATGCCCAGCGCGAACACCACACGCACTCGGTACGATTCATACTTCACCCGCATTTTTCATGTCGAGTTTTGCTAACTGCTTCAATGTTGTACAGAACCTCAATCACCCCAATATTGTTCAAGTTGGTGAAGTACCATTCCTCATTCGATACCAACAGCAGCAATACACGGCATTCACGGTTGCAAGCGTTCAATCGGATCTACAGCAACTCATTGAGGTGTGTTCATTAGATGAAGAACATTGGTTTTGGTTGAACGTTGGATACTGATTCAGGTTGTTTCCTTAGATGTACGAATATTTGGATGATGATTCTGCGTACAAAGTGTTTTCGCAGCTTTTGAGTGCACTAAAGTACTTGCACGAAGACGTACGTCGGTATTCTGTTTGAAGCGTGATGATGCTAATAATTTTCGCTTCTGTATTGTAGATGGGTGTTGCTCACTACGACTTGAAGCCGTCGAACATTCTGATCGACCACGACGGGTGTGTAAAGCTAACGGATTTTGATCTCACGCGCGACGCTAAATCAGCTACATCCAACTCGACAGTCGGCACTTTGCGATATCTTCCTCCCGAATGCTTCCGCCCGAACCGAGGAGATTGCGAAGCCACGGCTGAGAAGGCGGACATGTGGATGGTGGGCATCGTGTACTACATGATGGTTACGGGTAAACACCCGATCTGCCCCGATAAGTCGACGCACATGGAAGTTAAATCGGCGATGATTCAGTACACAGGCGAGCTTCGATACGCACGGCCCATCTCCGATTTGTCCAAATGGATCTTGCAGGGGTGCCTTCACCCGGACCCGCGGTGTCGAATAACAGCCGCACAGTTGCTGGTAGCGCTCCAGAAAGTGGTGCCGCAGCAGTAGACCTATGTGTTGAGCAGCCATATTACAGCGGTCAGGCTGCTGTACATACCACGACGAAGATCTTGTCGTATTTTGAGCGTGTACACTAGACGCAGAGGTTGTTGTCACTCGCGGCGTGAGATACCGAGAGGACAGCCTGCCACCGTATCATACGAAACACCAGGTCAATTATTATGCTTAAAACTATGAGCTAAGTTAAACAGAAGCACATTAATTAATGTTGTCTTTGTTGCATTGGTCACATCGCGCAACTTGCTTCTTCCAATTTAACGCGCAGAAGTGCCGGAAGCGCGCAAATTTGTTTGGTTCATCAATACGAAAGCTGCGTCGATTGCCAACAGCATCATCGAACGCTACACCAACCGAGAACAGGAACAACCCGATGCCACGCACCACATCATTCCCCAGTTTGTTCGCATCATGATACAGGTCATCACCAGCAATTGGATGTCCGTGCTGTGCAGTGTGAATACGAAGTTGATGTTTGCGTCCTGTAAGCGGCCACAAGTCAACGGTCGATATCCAGCCGTACCGTGCGCTTCGTGTTGTGCTCACAATTCGCATCGCAGTCAGACATGGCTTGCCATCAATGGGGTCATCTAAGAACAGCAACTCATCACGGATTTTCAACAGTGTACTGGGAAGATCAATGGAAGGGCTACTCCCGACATATTTTGCCATCGTATCGCGCACATTGCCCACCAAGATTGCACGATATTGTTTAGTGACGGAGTGTTTCTCCAGCTGAGCTGACAACGCCACTTCCATCCTCCTGCTCTTCGCCACAAGCAACAACCCACCCACACGATAATCTAAACGGTGCACTGCATGAGGAACAGGCAATGGACAGTCACCATCTTTAGCGTGTTGCTTCCGTTGCAGCAACAATGGCAACGCTTGCTCCATCGTGCGTTTGCCTCGGCCTTTTACGTGAATTCCCACAGGTTTCACCACTACCGCCATGGTGTTGCATTCGTAGACTACCCGCAACCCCTGCGTTTTGCACGTTTTCAGCCATCCTCTTGCCTCTGATTCGTTAACTCTGGCATTGTTTGCCAATTGGCTTTGCCTCTCCGGACTCGAGTAGGCCAAGATGTCGTTCACACCGGCCGAAACGAGGGTGGGCACCTGTGGCTGTCCGTTGAGCAACAAATTCCCAGCTTTGCGCGCACGTTTCGCCTTGGACACGGTGCCAATCTCAGGGAATACTCGTGCGGCCACTTGCACCCACTGCTGGGGCTTGTCGTCGGTGACATCGGTGACATCCGCGACGGTCACAATGTGCTGTTGCCATGCATCCGACATGGGCGGACTTTTTGTCGATGCACGATTTTATCGTCAGAGTTGTGACATATAGATCGCCCATCGGACTATTCTCGTCGGTGACATCGGTGACATCCGCGACAGTCACAATGTGCTGTTGCCATGCATCCGACATGGACGGACTTTTTGTCGATGTGCGATTTTATCGTCAGAGTTGTGACATATAGATCGCCCATCGGACTATTCTAGACGATATTTGAGACCATTTTATTATAGTGCGATAACATTGTAACAGACGACATATTGATAGCCCAGAGACTATTTGTGGGACTATACTTACAGACTAATTTAAAGGACCAATTTGACATAGCCACAATCCCGATGAAGGTGCACATACTTGCATTGCATATTCATAGGATCAACACGTGGTGTATCTGTACGGCAATGAATACAGGATAATCATTTACCTCGAGGTGGATTGACTTATACGTCGATGAGTCAGGAGACGACACATTGATAGCCCAGAGACTATTTGTGGGACTATACTTACGGACTAATTTAAGGGGTCAATTTGACATAGCCACAATCCCGATCCGGAGCTGCTTCCTGCCTTCTAAATTGTAACATACGACATATTGATGGCCCAGAGACTATTTGTGGGACTATACTTACAGACTAATTTAAAGGATCAATTTGACATAGCCACAATCCCGATCCGGAGCTGCTTCCTGCCTTCCTGTGCACTTGTTCCACCTCCACGCTCGATTGATGACAAGGAGGTGATACAGCGCGGACGCGAACTGTCTGCGCGCAGAGAGCACGAGTGCGCGTCGACACCGAAGGACAAAGCGCAGCGACTGCTTTTGCTTTTGTTGTCTTATGGATGGCGTCTGGTACGAACATGATCTTGATGTAATGCTACAGGTATTAATGAATGCTGCCAGGTGCATGTATGCCGTAGATATGAGTTACTGTCGTGTATCATTGACACAGGCAGAAGGTAATTGAAGCAGCACAGAGTCCAAGGACGTGGCGAATCGAGTGGCGATCTGCCTGCATCGCTTGCTCGCTGTGGCGGTTCTTGCTGCATCGACATGGCATCCGTGTCGGCGGTGTGCCGGTCAGTCATGCCGGACTTTTGATACTGTTTTTGCAGCTTGAATACGCAAGGATCCGCGACTGGCGAGTTCAGAGCGTCACGCCCAGCGGACATGAGCCGGGTCTTTGGGTCGGCAAGCGATTCGAGCAAGAGCAATGCGGCAGTGCTGATTGCTCAGAAATAGTTAGCTAGTGTCGCAGTGTACAGGCCAGGCTGCAGTGTGCAGTGGGGTACATTGAGCCTACAATGGCCAAGAAGTGAGGACTTTGCTCATCGCGGACGAATTTTCGTCCCACATGGCAGCAGCGCTGTAACCTGTCCACGACAATTTGCTAATTTTGCAGTGCCCGAGATGTAGTTGCAGTTGAATCTCACCAACCGACACGAACCGACATGACCAGCAGGCCAGCATGTTGCTGTCTCTAGCTTGATTCCACGGTGAAGGTCGCAATGCGAACAGCAGTGAGATGTGTAACAAGAATCACACAAGAATCACAGGAGGAAGTTGGTGAGCAGCAGGAACGCTGTAATGTGCTCGCTTTACTACTATAAATGGACTTTTGGGGGCGGTGGCGACGGTGTGAATGACATGCACGCAGCACACCACGAGCAATCCAAACTCGACACCAAGCACCAACGGAGGAGCATTCAGTTGACATGCTGCGGTAACTTGTCAGTGACAAGCAACCGAAATGTATCGCAGAGCTGGCTCCGCTCATCCAACCTCCGTCTGTCGAGACGGTCACTGCGAGCGACGCAAGCTTCATCTGCTGCCTCAAACAGAGGAGATCGATCCCTATGTCGCGAGCACTTCCACTCGGGAAGCGATCTCTTGTGTTTGGCAAACACTCGTTTGGACTTCAATCACCGCTGCGTGTTGACCGGCGCCGGCGATCTGAAGCGCAATGGGCCAGACAAATTGCCCGCTTCAACTTTGGCCTGACAATACCTGCGTGTAGAGCGCTCGACGGCAGACATCGAGTATTGCAGTGCAATCGTCTGTGGTCGCAGCGAACAAACCACGAACAG
>NBNE01000213.1:0-31573 GCA_002215365.1 Phytophthora megakarya
TCATATTCTACACAGAAGACGACGATAAGGAGTTTCCCTTCAAATTCGCTTCAAAATTGAAGCGTAAGCAGTTTCCTGTAGTTCCAGCATTTGCAATGACAATCAACAAGGCGTAAGGTCAGTCAATCCATCACGTTGGTATCTACTTGGAATCACCTGTGTTTGCGCACGGTCAACTGTATGTTGCTTTATCCAGAGTCACTTCACAAAAGGCAATTAAGATTGCAGTGGGCTCAGAGATGATCGATGTGGATGGTGGAGTACACATTAAAAATATTGTGTACAAAGAAATTTTTGATCATGAGGTAGCCTAAAATTATGTCCATAACTTTTTATAAGTAATTGCATATTGTTTACTTAATTAAAACATTACATTACTTTACAACTGTGACCAACCACACACGCGCGTAGCGGATGCCCAGAGCGCTAGTAACTCGTGTAATACGGTGAAATCTAACTTTCAATGATAGCCCTGAGATGTAACCAGTCTGATATGGTGAAAATCACAGGTCTATCATCGCGAACATTTGAATCCTGGACGCATTCAGCAAACGAGTTCCTCAACGGCTGAACATTAATCCCATAACTCTCAGCCAGTCGTCGCATCAGCTTCGCAGTGGACTTCATTGCATTTGGATGGAACCAAATACCCACATCAGCTTCAAGCAGAGCGAGGAGGTCGTTCGCACTGTCGCCCACATAAACAATAGTCGGCTGCGTCTCCACGTGCATCGCTCTCAATTTGCGGATCCACCGCTCTTTATCCTCGGGAGTGTGCACCTTCACCTCAACGTCACCTGTCGTCACGCTTTTGTCCATCTTCAAGTCTACCAAAAACACCGTCAGTCTTCCTCTATTATACTCATGTATATTGCACTCACCATTAGCAATAATCTGCTGCTCACAAATCCCGGCGTGTTGCAGCACAGAACGAACCAGTTCCGCGCTCCAATTGGCCGAGATAATCTTCCAGTCTGCAATTGCCAGAGTCTCCACGCAATTCGGTTGGAGTTTTACTGTGCTGGCTGCTGCAACAATATCTTGATGACGTATTCCTCCTAGTGCTGCACACTCCTCCACTCGCTGTAAGGACCGGAGATCGACGTCACCGTAACCCTTCAAGAACGAGCGTAACCCTGCACGGTCGAAGGTTGAGCGTGGGTGCCATTGGGTCTCGTAGGGCTCGAGGAAGACGCGGAAATCGTGGATATACTGCGTTACTAGTCGCTGCTCTGTTGCAGCAGGGCTGGAGACATGTTGGAACAGCAGGGACGTGGTGTCCTGTAGAGTGATGGTCTCGTCAAAGTCGAGGCAGAGTAGCGTCGATGACTTGGTCGGGGCTCGCATATGGCGCAATGCAGATAACATCTTGGTACCCCATTCGTAACCCCTTCATAACCGTACCCTTTGTTCAGAAAGCGTTGTTTTAGAACAGTATTAGCCAAAAACCCGATAGATTAACGCAACGCAGTGAACTTTTAGAGGCCGAGCTCTTTACAATAGGATTTCATCGTGGTAGCTCTGCGTGAGAGTCTTGTGTGGTAGCACGATGCAGTTGCGGATAATGACCTCGGGGTTGGCCACGACAGACACGCCGAAGATGGTAACGTCCCGCACGAGCGCCGTCTCAGCCGAGTGCACTTGGATCTGCGACGCATTGGGCGGCTGGCCTTCGACTCGAGCCCATTGACCGATGATTGAGTTCCAGCCAATGACGGAGAACAGCACGCACGCGTGATCCTTGATGGTTACGCCCTCGAGAATGATCGAGTGAGCAACTCGTACCCCAGGACCGATGGTCACCCCTGCTGCAATGGTCACGTTCGGACCCAACTTGGCCGTTGGGTGCACATTGGCCGACGAGTCCACCACCACGTTGCCCTCAATGATCGGCGACAGCTTCCCGCCGGTTGAGCTTAGAGCACTAGGGTTTGTGAAACGGAATCGCTGCATATACAGCTCTGAGCACGTGATAGCCATGCCAGGCGTCTTGATCTGGCACCAGAAGTCTCCGAGTTCGTACAAGTAGAGGCAATGTTGGTCGGCAAGTGGCAGCAACACATCTTGCTCCAATCTACCAACACCAACAGATATTAAATACCGTGATTGTACAGAAAGTCGATGCATCCAAACGTACCGGAGGTTGTCAAGGTTGCTGAATTCAGGAAAGAGCTTCTTGAGGTCGTGCTGCGTGTTGGCTTCCGAGCTGGACTCGCTGCGCAGTCGCTGTCGACTGATCTTGTCCCCCACACTGACGATCGTGTCCATGAGTGACACGTCAAAGAGATAGACACCGCAATTGATGATGTCGCTTACAAAGGTCTCGGGCTTCTCTGCCCAATGAAGGATCTCCTTGCTCAGGGGGTCGGCCACGAGACAGCCGTATTTCTTGGCTTCGTCATGGAACACGCGTTTGCCCAGCACCGTGCAGGATCCCTTGTGTTTCAGGTGGAAGTGCATCATCTCGTTGAGAGGGAAAGAGCAGCACACGTCGCAGTGCAGCACGAAGAGACTGGCGGGGTTGCCGTCCAGAATCTCGTCTCGGAAGAAGCGGATGCCGCCTGCTGTGCCCAGCGCCTTGTCCTCGCGCAAGTAGCGGATCTGCACGTTGAAGCGGCGCCAGACCGAGTCGAAGAAGCGTGAGAACAGGCCCTCGTCGTATGAGCCGATCATCAGGATCTCCTGCAGGTTGGGGACCCGCGCACACGCCTCGACGTGGAAGTAGAGCATCTCTCGACCCGCCAATTGGAACAGCGGCTTGGGCAGGTCCAGCGACAGCGGGCGGAAGTGGTTGCCCTGTTGGTTCGGCCCACCGATGAGGATCACGGCCTTGGACGCGGGGAACGCCGCGTCGTCCGCCCCACCAGACGCTGCAGCCGACATGATGAAGCTTGTGTTTCTAACGAGCTGATCTTCCGCTCAAATGGTGTGCGGCACCTTGTTAGTGTACTGTACACATTATTGGGTTCTCTTCTTTATTGCGCATTTTCGTCTTTTAAGATAAATGCCATGCAGTTCACTGAGCTGAGCGAGCTGAACCACGTGGTGGGCCTCATGCGGCTCACGGCCTGCAACAGTCCGACGTTCCACGACCGCCAGGACTCGGAGGTAGACCGCATCTACAACTCGTCGCCCAAGATGGAGTCACAGCTGCGCAACTCGTGGATCGACAAGATGACCGCGTTCAAGCCGCTCGCGTCGTCAACTGCGGGGAAGAAGTCGCCCAAAGGACTGCGGAAAGGGAGCGCTAGTATCTCTAATGGAGCGAAGCCGGAGGACGGCAAGACGAGAGACGTCAGGGAGAAGAGCGTGGCGTCCAGCAATGTGTCCAGGAGACGCACGTCGACTCAGACTGGACGCGACCGCAAGAGTGTGGCTGCTAGTGTGAAGAGCGAGAAGGAAGACGCAACAACGGACAAGAAGACGCCAGATGGCTTCACTTTCGAGAAGGAGGAGGTGCTCCCGATCTCGTACCATGAGTCGTCGCTGCTCGACAAGACGCTCAAGGGCCCAGCTGCGGCGATGGGAGCTAGACCCCCTGCTATGGGGGCGGATGGAGGCGCCGTGTTGCATCTGACCATCTATTTGCCCACGAGAGACGAGATGAAGATCGATGTGAGTTGTAGTTTAATAATTGGAGGGGAGGGCGATATGATCTGACTTTGTTGTGCAGCTGTACGACGTGTCGACGGTGGATGAAGCCATTCAGGAACTGCTGCGGGTGCATCAAGTAGATGCACGACAACCACCGTTGTATTATGGACACCCCGAGTGCTATGAGTTGCGATTGCACGACTCGGATGGCATTCCTGATGAAGATTTCCCAGGTTTGTTGTGTGATTGGGTAGTGGATTTGATCTAGGGTACTTAGGTTCTTGGTTTTGTTGACAATAGCACTGGACCGCTCGAGGAAGATTAAGAACTTTGGTGATGCTGGTGGACACGAGTATTGCTTGTGTGAACGACCGGATGCGTGTCCGCCAACGGGAGATGCTGCTCCTGGTACGTCAAGTTACAGCTTGTCGACGAGGCAATTGCTAATATGTTCGTTTGTGGCGTGTAGATGTTGCCGCACCTGCAGCGGCAAAACCAAGTGCTGCTCCAGCAAAGGCCCCTCTGCCAAACGACAAGGCCTTCCTGAAGATTTTCATGTGCGTATTACCAGTATTTTATTTGACGTCGCGGAACTCAGTTGTTTACATCCTGCTGTTTATTCAATGTTTTTTGTTGCAGGCCCAAGAGTGACGACTACACTGTGGTGGCCATTGATGGCACGACAGTAGGCCAAGACTTGTTGCCAACTCTCAATAAAAAGCATCGGCTCCAGTTATTCCAAGAGTTATATGTGCTCAAGATCAGCGAGGCAGACCGCGATCGCTTGGATCTTGCTAGCGACGAGATCGATATGCATACCAAGTTGCGGCCGTTGAATCTCCACGAAGTTACACTTGCCACAAGTAAGCTGTCTGTTGTATTTCTTAGCGGATTTGGGAAACTAACTACGTTATGTTCTTGCTCCTTCAGAAATCTTTGCCGACGCGCCTCAGATATCTGCTCCGGCTCCGTCGGCGGTGGAAGAAACAGCAAATGTCGACAGTCGTTCACGCCCGCCTCCAGAGACGTTTATGTTCAATGATGTTACAGCCGCAATGTTTAAGGAATGGCATGTTATCAAGAAGAATAAGTATGGCAAGAAGCAGCAGCGTATGCTGGGTATCGATCTCAACAAAATCTACAACCGCAAAGTGGGAGAGCGCGTCATCACATCGAGCAAGTCCACCAAGATTGTACGTCCTGATAATGATTACATGGGAAGAGTGCAGGTTATCTCACGGTTGTTATCTGCTCGCAGGCGGAGAGACCCATGTCGGGTGTGGTTTGGGTGCGCTTCAACCAAGACCCATCCGAGTTCCAGATCTACTTCAAGGACAGCATCGAGGAAATCATTACAGACTACACAGCTGATTCGCCTTACGAATGTGGTACGTCTTCCGGTGTATATCTGACGCTGATGCGTACGTACTAACTGCACATCTTTGCATTCGACTATTTCAACAGCTGAGATCGTCGCCAAGCTCAAGTACATTCTCTCACGTAGGAAATAAGTCGTGCTGTACACGCATTAGAGTCCTGCTCATCACCAAAATGTCCAACAACTCCGGTAATCATGAATGTCTGCATTTTCACAGCAGACGTAAGTGCGAAGACAGTAATGGTGCGCGTCTCAATTTTATTCCCTGGGTTTGTTTATTCCAACCGCTGATAAGCAAGTAGTTGTCTCCACAACTGCGACAGAGGCGCCAAAGAGCGATACAAATTCGCCTCCAGCACGCAACAGCTCCTAGCAAAAAACCTGCTGCTCCACCTGCCACCTTCGATACACAGAGGCAACTGTACCCACCATCCACGACTGGAAATACAAGACAGAGAAGGCCTGGTTTCAGAGTGATCGTAGCTAGGCTGCTTACACCTTGAAGCCACGCGATTTCCTGCGGCCACGGGCACGCTCGAACTTGCGGCCCTTGCTGCGGACGTACGGCTTAACGTGGTCGTGGGTGTGCACGGATTCGAGCGTCGACTTGTGACCGAAGTGGGCGTACACGCCACGGGCCTTGCGGGCACCACGGAGAAGAACCGTGTTGGTGCCCTTGGGGGCACGCAGAGCCAGCTGGTCGAAGCTCAGGCACTCGCCGCCGTTCTGGACGATGCGGGCGCGAGCCGTCTCAGTGAAGTTGAGCGCCACAACCGAGAGCTTGGGCACGTTGAGCAGACGGATGTCGTCCGTGACGGTGCCCACCACGACGGCGATCTTGCCCTCGTGCTTCTTCATGAAGCGAGCGACCTTGCCGAGCGACAGCGGGGCCTGGTTGGTGTTGCTCTGGTAGAGGCGACGGAGCACGATGTCGTTGAACTTGGCGTCCGTGCGACGAGCCAAGAAGCGGTACAGGCGCACCAGCAGGTTCAGGTACACATTGTCCGACTTGGGGTTCGTGCGGTTCTTCTTGCCGACGACCTTGCCACCCGCGACAAGATCAATACCCTGTTAGGACACACAAAGGCACCTGTTAGCACGAGTCGCATGGCTGCAGTGAAGCGGGTCGGGCGGTGGCGTCTGTATCTGTATTTCTGCTGGACCTGCTCCTGTTTCGTGCTGTTTCTCCGCTGCTCGTGACGCATTCGAGCTCGCTCCAACGCCACGAGACAGCGAACGACACTCCCGACCATCTCCACTACATTGTTGGCGGTTGCCCATTGGCGCACGCCTCATGTGGATCGCCAAAGGCAACGTACCATATTGCTAGTCTTAAAATTGAAACTTGATGAAGACGACGCCGCAAAAAGACTGCGAAGCGCAAGGCGAAGGTCAAGAGCGCTGGGAACCAACCACACACCGACGAACAAAGTTAAGCGCTTAAAACTGCAGCAGCCGGAATACACGGCACACTATCGGAAAGTGACCCAAGCGCGCTTCAAAACAACAGCTACCAGCCAATCGTCTTGGGGGTAGGTATCTGTACACTTGGCGTGGATCAGTCGCCTGCATTAAGTACGAATGTGAACGCCACGTAAGTTGTGTGTTAGTTGGGTGGCACATCACTGACGTTGCATGGAGACGTTGCTGATCTGCTGGTAGCGCGTGCCTCACTCCTCACTTGTCGCCAGTATGGCCGCCTTTACCCACGTCCCGCTAGAGTACGTGCACGTGCAGTAAACCGCTGATCTACCTACTAACTTTCCATGACAGACACAAGAAAGTGCCGATGCAGGAGCTGCCGGAAGAAGTGGCCAAGACCTTCGCCATGGTGGTTCCACGTCAGGAGAACGTCGACATCTCGCTGCTGCAGAAACGGATCCAAACTGGTGGTCGGGCGTTGTGGGACCCTGCCAGTCAGAAGGACAACGTGCCTGTGCGTCGTGCGGGTCACGACACGTGGGGCATTGGCAAAGTGGTGTTCATCTTCTGCGACGACTACCTCAAGAACGTCTTCACGTTCCCGTGGTTCCACACGTGGCAGAAGGAACTCGCGCCTATCTTCGAGCAGATCAACATCCCCATTGACCGCGTGGTGCGCTGCATTTTGGCGTCCATGCCACCTGGAGCAGACATTCCCGTGCATCATGATACGGGCTCCTGGGTGCACTTTACGCACCGTATGCACATCCCGGTGTTCACGAGTCCTGATATCGACTTTATGGTGGGTCCCAACGACCAAAACATGCAGCGATACGAGTTCAAGCAAGGAAATCTCTATGAGCTCAACAACATCAGTCGCCATTGTGTCAAGAATAACTGGGACCAGCATCGCGTACACTTGATCTTCGACTATGTTGACGAGGACTTCCCACTCAACCGTAGCGACCTCAAGCAAGGCACGGTTGTATGGCAGACACGACGCTCTGTGGACTTGTCGACGGACTACGGCAAGCGGGTGCCTCCTTCGTTCGTCATAATCGGCGCACAGAAAGCTGGCACGACGTCGCTGTACGACTACATCTTGCAACACGATCTCGTGTGGCCTGCGAAACGTAAGGAGACCCACTACTTTGACTGGCGCTGGCATAAGGAGCTTCCTGATGCGTCAACACCCGAAGGCTCCGAGAAACACCTTCGATATTACGAGGATACCTATCTGGAGAAGAAGATTTTGTATCGATTCCCGTCGTTGATGTCTGGTGAGGCCACGCCCAGCTACATGCTCGGAGGAAAGACGGTGGTCAACCGCATGAAGCATGTGATCCCACACTGCCGCAAAATTCTCGCCATAATGCGTAACCCCGTGGATCGTGCCTACTCGCACTACTCCATGACTGCCGACACGGAGGGGTCTGAAAAGCAGAAGCGGAATCGCGGTCATCACCACCTCAATGGCCGCAGTTTTGAGCAGATTGTCGACGATGAGATCGAGGAGCTAACAAAACTTGGAGTGAATCCGGACATGGATTTCGAGGTGTTTGATGAGAAAGTGATGCGCAAGCGTCTTGACTTCGACCATGGCGCGCACTCGTTTGTGACGCGAGGTCTCTACGCACTGCAGCTAGCAGGATGGTTGGAGGCGTATGGAAACGAGAACGTATTGCTTCTCACTTTGGACGAGTTCAAGACAACCGAGAACCTCCATGTACGTTACGACACTTGCTGTTGATTTTCTTTAGTGCTGTATCTCATTTGCGGGCATTGTTTGTGCAGGCCACCATGGACAAGGTGTTTAACTTTCTGGATCTGCCTTACCACCGGATCAAGGACACTTCGGCCAAGAACACACGCAAGTATGACCCCATTGCCGACACTGTACGTGCTAAGCTGTCAGCATTTTACGCGCCATACAACGAGAAGCTGTACGCGATTCTGGGCCGTGACATGGACTGGTAAGACACACTGAACTAGTTCTTTAGCACGGTAGACGGCATTATTTTCTTTAGACTTACTGCAAATGAGGTCTCTTCAACACAAAATCTGTTTCGGTTTGTTCGCTAAACAAGCGGCGTTGGAAGTCGATCTCGACGAGCTCGCTCTTACGTTGTGCGATCCTCTGTGCTTTCTTCACGTGTGTAGCTTGTGTTTTGCACAAGAAAACTAGTTTTTGGAGCTCCTGCACGCGTTTTCGAAGATTCTCGTTGCCACCACTTACAAGCATCGCCTCGTAGTCATTTCTTCGCTGCTCTACTTCAATCTGAAGCTGCTCGATCTTAGTTTCCTGCCTCTCAATCTTTTTCGTCAGGTAGTCGCAAACAGCACTAGAAGATGACTCTGGAGCTCGTGTTGCTAAATGCCGAGGTTTTTCCTCACCTTGTTCATCTCGCAAAATCTGAATGGCAATTTGTAGTTGTGTGCGTTCTTGGTGGGCCTGATAGCACACCCATTGCTCTTCTTCTTCACGAGACAACTCCATGGATTTTTGTCTCCTTTTCATTTCTTGCATAGATTTCTGTGCTTGTACAGTATTTTTCGCATCCATTTGTCGATGGAAGAGCTGCGTCGCTATCGCGTGCTCCCACTTTGATTGTTGTTCTTTAACTTCATTGTCGAGGCCGAGTTCTTGTTGATTGAGAGCCTTCAACTCCAGGCTAAGATTTTGCTTATCAGCTTGAAGGCGATCGCGGTGTTGTGTTAGTAGCTCCAGTTCTTGTTCTTTGCGTGTTTTCCCTGAGTTTTCACTGTCGTTATTGTTGCTCTGAGTTGTTGTCTTGGACGAGGTTTTGTTGACTATCGTCGGCTGTCGTGGTGATGCCTTCACATTCAAACTTCCTGACGTAACAGCAGCACGAAGCAGGCAATCACGTACATGCTGATTCTTCTTGTTGAGGATATCCAACCGAAGTACACTCTTGTTCAACGTGTCCACTTGAATTTTTAGTGTGGCGGTAGATTCTTGAAGCCCCATAACTTCCTCAACTATTTGATTTTGCTGCTGGTACTTGGTCTGGGCCTTTTCCATGAGAAAATCGAGCTCGACTTGGCGCTGCCAGCGTTTATCCTGTGCGTGTGCCTTGTCTCGATCAGGTCGATCCATGTAGTCGTAGTTTGAACTGTCCTTCGGTTCTGCTGCCGCCCAACTTGTAAATTTCTCCGGATTGCGAGCTCCTTCATCACTACGGAGGATATTCTGCAACCGTCTGCCGATTGTTTTGTTCTCCGCAGCAACTTGTTGCACGAACTTCGTTCGGTTAATCCCTGAATGAGCCTTGTGTCCGTGTTTTCTTGCTCCGTACTGAGGTGGGGTCACCTTATTCTTTTCTTGAGCCTTTGCCTGAGCTGTTTGACGGCTTCGTCGAGCTTCCTTCCACTCTAACCGCTTCGCAAAAGACCGATTATCCTTGGCAACCTGCTTCTCAAACCGTCGACGATTAATAGAGCTACTACTCGTTTGAGCTGGTACTGTGCGCGTGGCACTTCGAGCTTTGTTTCGTCGTGCAGTTGATCGGGAGGAAGTCTTGCTGGGTCCAACTCGAGCGTCCAATTTTGATGCAGTGGGCACGTTGCTCAACGAATGAGGTACCGGTGATGTGGTCTTGTTCTCGTATGTGGGTGTGAACTTGAATGAGACAACCAAAGTTGGAGGTTCCGACCTTCCATCGTCAATCAAACTTCTTGCAGACATATTTCCATAGCCAAGACGCTTACCACTGCGTGACCGAAGCTCAAGAACTCGTGTTGTGAATGGAGAAGTCGACAGTAAATCTTGTGTAAGACTTCGCAATGGTATCGACGTCTGACCAATGTGTTCATTTGCACCATTGCGAGAGCTGTTACTTGGCTTTGAAGCTGAAAACACGGTGAAAAGAACGTCGCCCGGAAGCTGATGCCATGCAGGTTTCGTTGCAGGTGGAACGATCTGAGGAAGTAGTTCAAGCTGAAAACTTCCCTCCCCGGCATTCATGCGCGAGCCATTTCGTTGATTGTAATCAAAATGATTTAACCGATCTTCGCTCCAGACGGGGTTAACGCAGTCTCGGACGATATCTGTAGTTGAAAGTGTCTCCTTGCATCGAAGTATGGCATTCGCATGAGTTTCTTCACCAGATTCTGCAAAAGAAACTCTAACAAACGCATTGGGAGCACGATCTCGACTAGTTTGCAGACCAGTAGCTCGTAGTACTTTACCCTCCAAGAGACCTCTTACTGGAACTGGTACAGCTGAAGGTTGTGTCCTTGCAGAAGCGGGTCGACGTTGGCTTGTTGTAGTTTTCCCGAAAGTCTGCGGCATTTCGGATTCAGCGATAGACTGTTCGTCATCACTGACATCGTCGGATTCACCACCGTCCTGACTTTCATCCTCCTCAAGATCGTTTTTGCTCTCCAACACACTATGATTTTGTTCATCTACTCCTTTTTCCCGCTGATAGATGTCATCAATATCGTCCTCAGTATCGTGGAGTTCTTCAATTTGCTGTGGAATTTCGTTGACACCACCTAAGTCTTCATTTTTCACCTCCTGAGTAACTTCTGGCTGATGATTTTCGCTTTGCTCGAGTCCATCATAGTCGTCGTCATAGTTGCTACCGGGTGAAAGTGGAGGCTCCATCATTTCAGGTGCTCGAGCTGAGCTCTCAACAATCAGGTTCTCATAGTTTGTGTTCGTCGGATCTTCTTGTTCACCTTCAACTAGCATCGGTTGGTTGGGCGGTTCCCATCGTTCATCGCCATCGTCATAAACGACGAAGTATCCTTGTGATTCCTCGTAGTCCTGGATGGTCCCTTCAAACCATTCCTCCTCTTCGGACCAGTACACTCGAACACGCTTCCCAACTCGACCCGACATCCTTCACCCTAAATTTGTTCGCACTATCATTTGAATGTGGATCTCGAAACGACCAGGCAGGTCTCATGCTTCGCTATTCCTGTGCAAGTGTGCAAGCACGACTAAATAGCATGAACTCGATATTCTTAGCGAGTTCTTGTCTGGCCAAGCAGGTTTAAAGTTGTCACTCATGCTGGGATCATTCACTTCCGCTTTCACCTCCAAGCAAGTCAACCGTCCAGACGGAGCTCGTGACCATGGACTTCTCGAAGCGAATGAAGGATTTGATCCTTCCGCCGTCACCTCCGACGATCAAACCGAGTGCCAACTCTGCAGCTGCTGCCACCACCACAACGGTGCAGTTGAATGGCAATGTCGCCCCTCCAGCTTTGGACATACTCGACCTGAGTGAACACAAGGGGGTGCGTCGTGCTCCCATCAAGGAAGAAGCCGTCGAACCGGGTGATCTTGACAGCACGCAGCATGTCCGCGTGCCGAAAAACAATCAGACTCGAGCCATGATCACCAAAGCGCTCAAAGCTCACTACCTCTTCAGCTCCCTTGATCAAGGTGAGATCGACGAAATGATCGACGTGATGGCCATGGTCACCATTCAGGCAGGTGAAGCGGTCATCGCTCAAGGCACGTCGGGCAAGTGCTTCTATGTGCTTGAAAGCGGCAACTGCGATATCGTAATCGATGGCAAATTGGTCGGCACCTACACGAACGGAGATGCCTTCGGTGAACTTGCACTGCTCTACAATTGTCCACGTGCTGCTACCATCCGTGCCACGACGGGATGCATCCTCTGGACGGTGGAGCGCACGACATTCCGTAAGATCATGGCCACAACAGCTTCGGCCACGCAACTTGCTCGGGTCAATTTCCTCAAGAACGTCGAGCTGTTGCAGCGATTGAGCAACAACCAACTGCAAAAAGTGGCGGCGGCACTCAAGTTGCAGCGATTCAACGACGGTGAGTACATTATTCGACAGGGTGAAGATGGCAACACCTTTTACATCATTGTCGAAGGCACCGTGCGTTGCACGTCTCGTACTGGAGGCAGCGAGGAAGCTGAAAAAGAGCTCATGACACTTCAACGAGGCAATTACTTTGGTGAGATGGCGCTCGTGCTGAATGAACCCCGTCAAGCGAACTGCATTGCAGTGGGTGCTGTGGACTGCTACGTCATGGACCGGTCCGAATTCACCAAGCTGCTTGGCCCGCTTCGATCTCTGATCGACCGTCAGATGCGCATTCGAGTCCTGCGTAGCGTGCCACTTTTGTCGTCACTAACGGATGATGAACTCGACATCCTCGCTCATGCTCTCAATGTCGTGTCATTCGAAGACAAGAGCACTATCATCAAGGAAGGCGATTCTGCTGACACGTTCTACATGATCTCGGACGGTAAAGTGAGCGTCCGCAAGTCAGGCTTTGAGATCATGCAGCTCCGTTCTGGTGAGTTCTTTGGAGAGCGAGCTCTTCTTGCAAATGAACCACGTGCTGCCGATTGTGTCGCTGTCGGTCGTGTAGAATGCCTTACGCTTCAACGTGCAGCTTTCGAGCAGCTCCTGGGCAAACTCGAACACATCATGCAGCGCGAAATTCAGCGTCAGCAGCTTGTTCAGCAGTCGGTTATGGGGGGAAGGAGCGAACCGCGTGCAGGATCTGCTGCCCCGACACCACCACCAGCCAAGAAAATTCTCTATAAGGACTTGGACAAGATCCGCACCATCGGTACGGGTACCTTCGGTCGTGTCATTATCGTTCGTCACCGTCCGACAAACCAGGCTTTCGCACTCAAATGCATGTCCAAAGCGTTGATTGTCGAGACGCACCAGCAGAAAAATGTCATGTACGAAAAGGGGATCATTGCTGAGTGCGATCACCCGTTCATCCTCAAGCTGCACGAAACATACCAGGATGCCAATCAGCTTTACATGCTTTTTGAGCTTGTGCAAGGTGGTGAACTCTGGAGTTTGCTCTATGAAAAAGCTTTCAAGGTGGCCAAAGGTGTCTGCGGTGCGTTCGAAATCTCGGCTGCGAGGTTCTACACTGCGAATGTCGTCGAGGCACTTCGTTATCTCCAGAAAATGACAGTCGCCTATCGCGACTTGAAACCGGAGAACCTCGTCATTGACAGTGCCGGGTACCTCAAAATGGTTGACTTTGGTTTTGCCAAACACGTGCCGTACTACCGCAATGGTGCACTTTACGAACGTTCGTTCACCTTGTGCGGTACCCCCGAGTATCTCGCTCCTGAGCTTGTCTTGAACAAGGGTCACGGCAAGGCTGTAGATCACTGGGCCCTTGGCTGTCTTCTTTACGAACTCATTGCTGGTCGCACCCCGTTCCAGCACAACGATCAGAACAAGATTTTTGAGAAGATTCTCCAAGGCCGTGCGATGCTCAAGTTCCCACCCAAGTTCGATCCGGATGCCAAGGATTTGGTGATGAAGCTGCTTGAAACGAACCCGGCACTTCGTATCGGTTCACTTGCTGGTGGCATGCAAGATGTGGTAAACCACCCGTTCTTCACGAACGCCAAGTTCGACTGGGCTGCGATGGTCAAGAAGACCATGAAGGCACCATATACGCCCGCGATCAAGGATGCATTCGATGCTGGCAACTTCGACGCTTATCCGGAGGACACGAAGATCCGTCCGTTCACTGGCAGCGACACTTTCGAAGGTTTCTAGGTCCATTCCTGAAGTACGAGGGGCTTAGACACTTCATAATCTATAAATCATAAGCGGTGTAACAATATACCTAGAGCTCACTGCCGTTGTCGTTTCTTCAACGTGTTTTGTTGCTTTCGAAACTCGCGATATTCCTTTGGATAAATTTTGTCGTAATACCCGGTCATCTCAAATGGTGTCTTACCCTGTTTGTTCTCAATATCCTTTACATAAACTTAGTTAGTAGACCAACAAGGTTTCTTACATGTTCATATTGCTTACCGCGCCGTCCATTTGATCTTCCAGCATCGTGGAAATTTGGGCCTAAGTACTTACAGTGTCAGTGTTTGGTAAGCAATCGTTATCTTAACGAAATTGTCGAACCTGGCAAAACGCGTAGCTGTAGTGCAAAGCGGTGTTTCCATCCCTATCTGTAGCTAACAAATCGCCTTCACCAGAACGGTCGAGAAGTGTTTCCATGAGGATGGCGTCTTTAACACACGATGCTAGCATCAGCGGGGTGATCTTCCACTTATCTGGAGCAGACAAATTGGCACCAGCTTGAAGCAACAGAGCCACAATCTGCAAAAATCTGCTGGGTGCTGATCGGTAGAGATCGGATAATTTGTCATGCTTGAGGCGATCTCCCTGAGATGAAACAGGTGTACTCGAACGCTCGTGTGGCTGAATCGTGTACATATATCCCAGAACCTATATGAAAAGGACCAATAAATCAGCTTTAGTTGAGATCTGTCAAAGGTACTAGCACTCGTACAGCCAGATGAAGTGGACTCCTCTGTGCTTGAGCTGTTATGTCCTTTACTGATACAGATCCAACTGATTGTTGTGCACTTTGATTTGGACACGCTAACAGCAGACGTCGTACATGAGCAACGTTTCCGTTGTAGCATTCTGTCCAGAGATTCTACAACAAAAAATTAGTTTATGAAATGTGTGAAAATGTTCACAAGTGCTTACCATTAACATTTGCCGAATATCGTTATTTTTTGCAACATCAATAGGTTTTCTACTGTGGATGCCAGGCGAATTGATCCACAGCTGCGAGTCTGCATCCCAAGAAAGCAGAAATTTCACCATATCGAGATACCCTCGAATTGCTAGAATATAACAAGAATGAGTATACATTACACCAATAAAACCTACCACATATTATCGACAAGATACCTGCAAAATGAAGCGGGTTCCATTTGTTATCTCCGGTTACAGTAGGATCACAACCAGCTTGCAATAGAAATTGTGCCACATCAACACTGCCATGGCGGGAGGCCAGAAGTAACGGAGTTGCTTCATGTTTGTCCTTGATATTCAAGTCCGCTTTGCATTCGTGAAGATATGATACAAAGGCAAGTCGATCTGCAGATTTATACCCGTCCGTTGGATGGAAATTGTCATGTTCTTGTGGAATTCTCCGCTTCCTTATTCGAACAGCGATATGGAGAGGAGATCTACCTTTCAGGGACCTTGCGTTAACGTCAACACGCTTTGGGGACGCTATGAGAAGTTGGGCAATAACCAAATGGTTGGCAGTGGCCTCGTCTGAACAATACTGCATTTGGAGAGTTAGTTAGCCTTGATATTTCATACACCAATGCCATACTCACATGCAGGGGGGTCCATTGGTTCGCATCTCGAACATTTGGGTCTGCTCCATCTTCGAGGAGAAGTTCCACGGCGCGAATATCCCAAATTTCGCAGCTCGATGCAACAGTAGCTGATGCATATGTCCCACATTGTGTTTTGCTGTTCGCTGTAACTTGACCAGCGCAAAGGTACTGACTCCGGGGTCACAACGATCGTCGTTCTCATCAATATCATGCCTCGAACTTGGTCGATAATGCTTCTCGATGTCAATTGCTTCAAGTTGGCGGAGGATGGCATTTTCCATGACCCGCGTTACATTCATTGATAGCAGTACGTCGACGTCAACTTGAGTCAACTTAATACCCATCTGAAAATACCATTTGACTTGCTTGAGATTTCCAGTGTCAACTGCGTAATGAAGAGCTAACTTCTTGAATTTATCTAGTCAACAATTTGACAGTGTGAGTATTCAGCTAAGACGTTGATTCACGATGAAGGATGGTTAGACAACACCTTTAGTTGACAGTATATTGGGATGTGTGCGAAGAACGCTACAAAATCCGTAGTCATTCTCAACGGGGATCAGTGATGTCATTGTGGCCATCTGTTCAGTTCAAATGTTAGGCATGCATAGATTTAAATGTCGGGCACGAGAACTTACGTAGTGCAAAAAGGTTCGGCCATTTTTATCCACACTGCTGAATACACGTTTCCAGTCCGCGCACTTTGCCTGTGTTGTGCTGCGTCTCAGCTCCTTCACTCGAGGTGGTATCCACCCCTTTCCATTTGATTCCCTGTCTTGCATCCACCTAAACATGTGCATCAACCAAAACCATCACAAACAACACGTATGAAGACATTAACATACTTACATCTGCGCTTTCTTTCGCATCAGATCTTGTAACTCGTTTTCAAATTGTGCATCGTGGTAGAAATTCACATGCTGGTATATCATATCTCGCAGTAGTTTGTCTCTTGAGAGAGCGGCATAGTGATAAAGGGTTCGTCCGGATGTGTCGACAATTTCCAGCATTTCTTGAGGTGATATATCGTCTAGGAACTGCTTTAATCTATCCGTGTCCTCCGTAAGCACCACATGAAACAACTCGATGTCACTTGCTTGAGGCAAACACATTTTTGGTTCTTTATGGGCACTACAGTTGAGGAATTTAGTACCTTGTTGATCAAACCAGCGAGAAAAAGATAGGTGTCCTACTTGTTTTGTTCCCGGTGGGTACCCGGTGGACAGTCATAGAGATCCTCAATATCAACGTCAGCAAACCTCATTTTAGTTTCAGCTGATGAAGAACTGTCATCTTTCTCCGCTGGTGTCGCAGCCTTAACACCTTCGTTTTCTCCGTCGCTGTCATCGACATTAAACTGTTCATCTTCACTTTTGTCACCGTCGACTGGACACTTAGTGTCAATCATTTCGCTTTCGTGTTTACTGCTTGTGTCGTGATCTGCACTATTAGGAGCGGTTTTAGGTGAACCATTTCCTTCACCACGTTTTTCCTCATTGCCGTTCTTCGTCGAAGCAAGAGATACCAAATTTAATTGACGAGGTACTTTTGAAACACGAGGTGATGCAGTTCTTGGAGCTTCCATCTTCTCAATATTGGCATTAGTATTCTTCTCAGCTATCGATACGAGTGTGGATGATATCCCAATCACCTTGCGAGGTGATGATCCCTGACCATCATTATTTGTCCGTGATTTATTCAGCACTTTGAGTGGCTTTGCAGGCGACGTCAATGCACTAGCACCTCGGAGGGGTTTTAATTCTGATTGATTTTGGTTTGCATCGACTTCATCGACTACCCCGAGTGTCCTTAATGACTGAACTTTCAACTGAGTGAGGGTTCTGCCTGATGACCCCCCTTTACCAATGCCACTGATATCATCACCAGGTACTTCAATCTCTTTTGCAGGTATTGATGCTACTTCTGTCGGCTTGAACAGCTCCATCGACAGTTTAATTTTGATTCAATCGCTAGAAAATACCAATGCACCGACCCTTCATTCCAGGTCTTGAAGATCTGTACCATATCCCAAGCGACTCTCAGCTCTGTAGATCAGATACTTAGATGGTATAATGAAAAAGGTCGCGACTCGGAATCGAATTGAATCGGAGAATGTCTTCAAACCGTCCGAATCCCAAGACGGAGCAGATGTGATGATGGAACAGTTCTTTCGTGAGTTTGCAGCAGTTTTGCAGCTCACGAAAGAGAAACAATCCAAGGAATTAACCTTCGAGAGCTTTGGAGACAATGCACACCAAGAAGTTGCCTTTTTTGGAGATATCGCTCAGAAGTTGGTCCCGTTGGTGGATCGTTTGATGAAGGCCACACCAGATCAGATCCACACAACGAAGAAGATCGAGTTGCTACTTGCGTTCGGCGACAAGTTCCACCACGCAAAGGAATTTCGTGCAGCCTCCATGTTTTTCTATGAAAATATCCTTCTTCTGGACGAAATGGCGGTGGAGACTTTTCCTCAGCAAGGTGTTCTAGAACGCATTCTGGCATCTCCACCTTTACCACGGCAAAGAAGCCGTCTAGAAGGTCAAATATACATCCGCTCACTTTTTGGAGTGGCTATGTGCTGCTTTCACGTACAACAACGGTCTGACGAATTGGTAAAATATCCCGGAAAGCTTGAAAAAATGATCGAGGCATTGACATTTCTGCGGTTTGGAATGGAGATAGCTGTGACGATGGAGCGCCAATACTCTGGACAGTTTTCATGGTTGACGTTAAACGGTACAGTGCTCATTTACTCCATCGCCAAACCGCTGCAGACTTTAGGGTTTTCGAAAGAAGTCGTGGCGTATCTGAAGTGGAGTCTCTTAGTGATGGAATCGGCCATAGCGTTGTGTACGACGAAATACATCATGTGGCGTCTGCAACTGGGTTCAGCGATTTGTGACTGCTACGAAGATTTGGCGTTGAAAGAGGCGGCGAAAGCTGAGCAACACGCCAAATCAGCAGTAGCATGCGCAACGTATATCCAACAAGCAGTACAACGACTACGCAAAGAGGAGGAACTCGATATCCCATTGCCTGCTGATGTTCAACGGGTTCTGACTGAAGCAGAGACCACGTCTGCTATGCTCGTATCGAGAATGAAAACCTCAATAGACCATCAACCACTCACGAAAAGCAACATAGTGTCGGCATTTCCCAGTGTGCGAGACCAGATTCGAGTTGCGATCGATAGTATGGAAACGTTATCGCGCGAATTCAAACAACAGCGAGGTGGACAAGGTACTTTCACGCTCAAACCGTCAGTACCATCCCCATCGATGAGCGAGTCGCTGGTGGAATTGTTCGATTTTGTTATGGAGATTGTAACACCTATGCTGAAGCCGTTGATTGAAGCCGAAGAAACATCGTCAACCACGATTGAGAGCTCAACGCTTGATCCAGAAGTCTTCCCAATGTCGTTCCACCTGGTCATTATTCAGCACTGCTTCCATCTCGCAAAACCTGCTGCGCAAATGCTTCTACTCACAAAAAGCGCTGATGCTCGACTTCAATTCACGAAAGACGCTACCACGGTTAAGAGCTTGCTTGAGCTGTTTGACGCGCTTCATGAGATGAAGCAGTCTTTGCTAACCTGGGAAAATTTGTCTGAGGATGAACGATTGCAATCGGAATCCAAATCTCAAGTACAGTTACCAATGTCCGGTGTGTCAATCCCGGCATCGAATTATATTATGCAGTTGTCAAAAGCGATGCAGGACTGCGTTTTTCACGGCGATGGCACCATTCCGCGTACAAATCAAGATTTGTTGACATCTGTGGCACTGCAAATGTGGCGTGAATTTGCGTTCCCCATAGTAAATGAACTGGATGCCACCGAACCTTCCCAATTGTCGAAGCCATTAGTGAAGCTTACATGTGAGCTGCTGCTCGCAATACATTTCACGTTCACTGCTGTCAAATTTGAGGACCTGTTACTTCACGGACATGTTTGCTTGCGCTTGGCCACGTTACTGTCAATTCGGGGAAAAGCACGCCGAGCAAGTCAAGTTGTACGGCAATGCCTTGAGAGGATTAACATGCGCAGGAATGAATTGGTGAATTTCTCGTCACATTTTCACTCTGTTGTCGAAAAAGGATCTACAACAGCACTGTCCAATACTTCATTCTCCTGCACAATTTCGGATCTCAGTAGCTCAACCACATTATATGAAGCCCCAGTCGAACAAATCAATGCACGAGATCACGTTGGAGTACCAGGTACAGGATCCCAGCTTGGTGGTCTCAATCAAGATATGTACTGCATCCAAGTAGACTTGTTGCTCCTGTTGTACCGTTTGGAGCTCCACGATACCGCAATGATCGGCATACTTCCTCTCACAGGCACCAAAGCCTCAGCCAGTACCCTGGGTGCTTCTTCAACTACAAGCACCGTACTGCTTGCCGCTGAGACTAAACTCATCGAGGAGTGTCATCAAAATGGCTACGCGAAAGTGCTCCTGAATATTCAGCGTCTTGCTCACCCGCACAAGTCAGTGAAGGAGAGACGTGCTCTTGCGGATAAGAGTATTCAACTGCTACTGCAGCTCGAGGCTCAAGAGGAGAAACTTCGTCGTCAATTATCCCCACCCGTAACACAAGATTTATCGTCGAAGGAATGTTCAGTTCCTGCTGCTCCTATCGTAATTTCTCGATCGAGTTCAGCAATCACCGTCCAAATCCTGGAGTACCATCCTACACTGCCTTCACTGCGAAAGAAGCGTGCCATGTATTATATGGTGTTTGCGAAATCGGCAGGGGCAGGAACTGCTGTTTCACTCAGCAGCAATCGACTATCAGGAACAGCGAGTCCTATATACCCTCCACATTTACAAGTGACGATATCTGGGTTACTGCCCAACGAATGTTACGTTTTCGCAGTTGCAGCTTTCGATAGAAAACATGAACTTATCCATTCCATCGGCGAGACATCGGAACCAGTTGTAGCTCTAAATCCGCTGCCTTTATCCATGTGCTACGGATATTTGGCTAAGGCTTGTCACGACGCCCAGCTCCCAGTACGAGCCAACACAACTGCGACTTTTCTCTACAACGCGGTGGTTTCGCACATTTGTGCTAGACGTCCGTCGTGGATGGCGAATCCATTCTATCGACAAGCGTTAAAACGTGATGCAGTAGCGCAGTTCCCCATACCGATACTGAATCTCTGCATTCAAGCTCTGCTTATCTTGTGTCATAACGAACCTGGAAACTTGGAACGAGACGGAAAACTTATTACTTCCTCCGACTTGGACGCTCGATCACTGACTACGGCACAAACAAAGGCGCTTGAAGATAGTCGTAAAATTTCGATGGCCATCGAAATTGCCTGCGCAACAGACAATCAGGAAGCAATTCGTTTACTGAGCTTCAAAGGGTACCGATTGCTGCTACCATTGCTCCATTTGAAAGGTGGCTGCGATGGACTCACATTTGCCGCTCTCGTGACGTACTATCAGGTAAACATCCCTTCTTGATTGGTGAATAACATTAACGCTCACACTTCCCAATGTCATGTCGAATGTCGTGAATGCAGGCGCTTCATGTGATTCCTAACGCAAAATGGGACGTCGATACACGAAGTATCTGTGCTCGTGTCAGCTTTGAACTGTTCCGACTCGCCCAGGTATCGAACAGCGACTTATCTCGAGTATCGCTTCCTTTGATTCTGGCAGCGAATCAAATTCAACATAAGCCAGATCAAGTTCATACTGGTAGTAGCATCATACAAAGTGAAGAGGACGAAAGTTTTCGTGATGTGGTAGCCTTGTTCAAGTTGGCCAGGACTGCAACAATTAGCGCGTCATCGCGAGATATTTCGACTCCAGCAGCAGCAATGGTTTCGCCTCGAGGTGCTGGAGCAAAAGGAACAGCAGCTCCTGTCTCAAAAGATAAAAGTCAGAGGAATACCCCACAAGCCACTCCGCGTGAGGCCGACAAAGGTGAAGCTGGTGGAAAACTACCGAGCTTGAGTGAACTCCTTCATTCTTTAGGAGGTGATCTTGAGAAGATTTTCCTTGTTCTCGAACAACACAGTTCTTCCGATCGCCGAACTATTGAATTCGCAAGTAAAATTTGTGGGGTTGTTCTCGGATCAGGAAGGCAAGAAGTCCCGCAACTGGAAAAGTTCATAACATCCCTCAAGGTGACGGGTGAAATTAGCAGCCAATTTCGAGCGACACTCATCTCGCTTGGTGGTGGTGCCCTTTTGCCAGAGTTAAAAGACGCTGCTCCTGTAGATGTGGTCAAAACTAGCGATCCTCCACTTGAATATCCACCATCTGAGACTGCGGCTGGAGCTGATGATTACTACTTGTACCGATGGTGCGGCGAGTTATTCTTCATCAAAACCGTGTTGCTGGTACGATCATCTCTGGAAGATACAACTCACAGGTTCCCGTTCACTAACTTTTCTAAATGTCAACAGTACCGGAAGATCGCCAAGCTGTGTGATACCATCAACAGAGTAGACACTGTAAATGGACCAGCCACCGAGGACAGCACATATGACTTGCTGCACAATAAGGATAAATGTGCCCACGTGAAACAAAATGACACGTCAGCATCGGAGAGTGTGCCGCACGAAAGTGAACTTGCGGCTGAAGAAGCTGATCATGAAGAGACAGCTCCAGAATTATTGACAGGCAACCAACTGGATCAACTGTTTGATGAACTTCTGGAAAAATCAGCAGGGTGCTGCAAGCTGTTCAGACTTGCGAACTCTTGGCAAGCGCTCCAGGCTGTGGCTCACCAGCTCTGGAATGCTATATGGCTTGCGTGGGTATCACCAAGTCAAATTAGTACACCAACTCGACTGACATACCTTTCATGCTGCATTGATGCACTCCTTGACATGATGGACTTGGCTGTCAACGGATCAGGAAACAAAAACGCAAATACTCCCATCTCGACAAAACAATCAATGGCTCTGTCAATCACAGTATACGCTGCCACTGAAGCACTAAATTTTGATCAGACCTGGTTCGCGAGATTGATGGCGTACTCTCTGCGAGCCTTCTCTTCGTCCAAGGACTGGAAGAGCATCGTACAAAAAGGAAGCAGATATCATTTCTTGTGTGGTAGTACCGCTGAGGGTAGTCGGTTCTCCGAGCAAAACTTCCCTATCTTGACATACGTGCAGCAACAAATTGTAAACCACCAAGAAGCACTCGTGAAAACAGCACAGAAGGAGCTGACCGCGTACGTCGCCATATTCCACGAGCAAGAAGCCAAAAAGAAAAAGAAGAAGTCAAGACTGGTAGTCGAAGAAGTACTGTCGCCCGAAGAAATCACGTTCCGTGCCAACAAACAAGAAATGGAGCGACAAATCCAGGATCTCGTCACTGAAAGAAATATTGAGTGTGAAAAGCTGGCCGATCTCTCTAAGATCTATGACGGACTCTGTAAATCCATCAACAAGAGTCACCAGGCTCTCAATACGTGTCACGAACTCATTGAAAAGTACCGACGTCTTGATAACCAAGAGGAGCTTGCTGCACTCCGACGCCAGATCATCGCCTCTTACAACCGATGTGTGATATTATCCCGCCAGAAGCGGCAAACTCGAATTGTTTGCCAAGCTCTCCATGAAGTAGGGGATTTTCATCTTTCATCTGGCGATTTTAAAGCCGCTGCCAAGAGTTGGCTAGAATCCCTGGATAACGCTTTCAGCACACTTAATGTTGGTACATCGTGGCGAGATGTTCTTACTCCAGCAGCTGACCAATTTCTTGAGGGAAGCGGTTCCAATAAGGACAAAATTGCTGGTGACGAACTCTGGGTGGGTATGCAATGCTGCAGTGTGCTATCCAAGCTCATAATGTACTCATCTGGTGCCAACTTGCAAAACGCGATTGACTACGCGTTGATGGCAGCAGCTATCTTTACTCGATTCTATGGCTGTTCGATGCCGCACCCAACAAAATGTTTCTTGTACGGATCGTATCGGATCCTTGGGCAATTCTGGCCAGGACGGAACCTACTCGCAGACCCAGATCGCGTCTTTCCATTCTCACTAGGTATTATGTTTGTACTAGTTCCAGAAGTCCTGCTTCAATATAAACACCAGCACGCTTCCACTGCAATGCCTGTCATCGCAGGATACGAATACGTGGTCGAGACCTGCCTTGAAGACAAAAATCACGTGGCGAATGCTCGGAGACTCCGCGTTGAAGCACTCGTTCAATGCGGACGTTTTCAGGAAGCATTTCAAGTGCTAATGATTTTACTACGAGGTGGAGCAATTCTTCGCAACAGTAGTGGTAACCCGGAGCTGGACACTGTGATTTTCCACGATGGAAAGGCAATTCTTGATGAAGCCAATCAAACCGCCATGAATTGGTTAGTCTCGCTCGATTTAGAGCAAACCCAAGCAGAGCTGAGAAAGTTTTATCACGAGATTCTTGTAATGCACATCTTGGCATCAATTCTGCACCTTGTTGCTGCGATGGCTCGCCATGAAACCAGATATGACCGTGATACAGCAATTGCTCGCTCTGCAGCCAAGAAGATCGCACATTCACTGCTGCTGTTGGTAAAATCTAGTGAGGCGACAAATCAAATTTCCGGGAACGTCTTGGAGGGTGAACAGGGAGACGTCACAGCAGCGCAATCACAACAGCCACTCTCATGGGAAGAACTCCAGCTTTATCGAATTCGAGCCGACATCCACCTGCAGTTGAGCTATCTTGCGTTTTATGATGGTGACTGGACTGCATCCAAGGCGAGCAGCGAGGGCGCAATCGATGAGTACAACGCGATTCATTTTGATTCCGAGCGACCGCGTGTAGACCTAGACCAGAAGCTCCAGTTCTCTTTTGTATTCTCTCGAGGTACATTTCTTGCCAAATGTCGATCCCAATTCATTGCTTGCTGTCTTGCTCAGGCTCAGTATCATGCTGCGCTTGAGACTGCACAAGTTGCAATTGAAGAGGCAACAGTGACCCGTGAAGAGCATCTCCGACAGCAACTAGAGTTACAGCGATTACAAACCGCGATATTTCTAGGCGAACGTGAAAACACCGAACGCGAACTTTTTGCGCTGCGAGAAGATGCCCTAGCAGCCCACACTTCTGCTTCGCTCACCTACGTTCGTACGCTGCAAACTTTAAGCTCAGTTCTTCGTTCGAGAGCGCTTTTGTCATCGCAATCATCCGCGTTGAACGCCGTTTGTGACTGTTTGAGTGAAGCTGAATTGGTGCTGGATGCCTTGCTTGAACACGATGGTTGGATAGGTATTAGCTCTGATAACCCGCCAGCACGACAACAGCTTGAGAAAAGAATCAATCTGTATCGACCTGTGATTCCAGACTTCATCCAAGTTCACGCTGATTTAGCGCAGGTGCTGCTGGAATGTCCTGTCAGCCGCGAGAATGAGAATGTTCATATGCGCAAAGAGAGAGCTCTACGATCCATTGAAAACGGTATCCGCGCTCTTGAACATACCACACAACAAATGCATGCAACCAAAGCTCGACTTTTGCTGCTCAAGAGTATTCTGCTCTCTAAAGCTTTGAACTCAACTTCGACACAGCCTCGTGATCGTGACGGTGGTAATCTGAAGCAACGATTTGAACAATGCGTCGATGCACTTGTAGGATGCATCAAGTCAGCGATTGAAGGTGGCTACGATCGCCAGTTAGTCCGGTCGGCATTGATTGCGTTGGTTGATCTTTTTGGCCAAAAACTTATCCCAGATGACGAGGACGCTCATGTTCAAGCCGCATTTCACTATCTGAATCTAGCACTGGAAGTACATAGGCACGAATCCATTCTCTTTGACACGTTTGAACTGCAGAACGGTACGATCGCTGCAGTGGAAAAATTACCGGCAGCTATTTGTGCTTCCATCAAAGCACAATCCGAGACGAAAGAGTCCGCTCCGCCACCAACAAGTAGTAAGCCTCCTGAAGTAGGCGCAATCGTCAATTATTTCGTGCGGCTGCTTCGTATGCAACATATTCTACCAGTCAGCACTGGAGCACTTCAGGATACTAGCGTTTTCCTCCATTCCTTCTTGATGCAGCATCATTCAACATACACCCGCACGGCCTGCATGACCAATTTGCCTTCTGTACCTCCCACCGACCCTGAGATTCGAGCTGGATTGGTGTGCGCAATTTGGGGACAGGATCTCGCTCCAGCAATTATGTCCACATCTGAAGAGTCTACTCATAACACCACACTCATGCTTTACTTTACGCTTGGAACAACAAAAATGACCCTTTCTGAAGGCTTGTCCGCTGCTGATAATGATCGTGCTACCGCTCGGATGGAAAAATTCGCATCATCACCATTGCTAAGCAAGCGTTGCAATCTGGATCGCCAACGGGTACAATGCTTGAAAACAGCTTTGAGCAACTTGCGAACGGACATAGAAGATGAAGAATCGCTTCTTGCTGACCGTACTGCCTTCCCGAAAATGTTTCACGAAATACTTTGTAAAATTCAGCAACTGTTTCGCAAAGCTGAGCAAAACCAGAAAATCGGCCATGAAGCGAACGACGATGTTCAACGGGATGCTTCAATGGAGAAGTTGTGTGATGCGTTTGGAAACTTGATATCCATTGCGTGCACGCTGGAGGTTGTTCGGCGCTTGGAAGATCTATTTTCCATCAACAAGGGAACAAATGTTGCTGACAATGAGCTCTGCTACTTCTTGAGAGATCTTCTCGATTAATTCAAAGCTCACCTATATGATCACACATTAACTAAAAGGAGTTTGAAATAGTCGTTACATGACAACGCACAGTGACTACATTGTCTTACCTCTAATCTTCATTCGTCAGCGTCCATGGGTGGAGTAGTCTTTTTAAGGTAAAACTCGTTGAAATCAAAGCGGGACATGAGGAACGATAGGCTTTGCGATCCTCTAAACATGATGAAGGACATACTGAGTAAGAAGACGACGAACAAATTATTCAGGCACTATCCATAATAAACGTACCGAATTGAAATCTGCTTGACGATCTCGAGGAGTTCCAGGAACTGGTTGCTAAAGTCGTCCGAAATTTCTTCAATCTGACGTAGAATCTTCGAGTTGGTTCCAAAGATGTCTCGCCCTGTTCGCATACATTCTTCCTCCTCTGGCATTCCCCATGAACTCTGAGCATTCACAGCACGTGTCCATCAGTATAGCAGTGAGCAACCTTAATGACATGCACATGAAACTTGCATTTAGTTCCTTGCGCTGAATCAAATGCTGACGTCTCTCCTCCACGTGCTTTTCGTGCATCGCAGTCGTGTACAGATTTTCCTGTGCCTTGCAAAATCTGATGATCGTCGAGAAGATAAGCTTCAGCTGTTTCAGTAATTCTCGGGATTCTTTCATCATAAAGCCCTATGTATGAAAGCATACGCAGCTCGTTAGTCCCCATAGTATGCACTGGTGAAATAATAAGCTCTTACATTCTTCTTGATGGAGGCGACGTACGCCGCATGGCTTTCGATAAGTCCGTCGAAGTCCTTTGCAGCGTTCAGATTCTTAACTAATTTATGCCACGCTGTCTCAAGCACCTAGAAAAAGCAGAACATTTTCATCCAAAAGTCAGCGAACATATTCCGCATTAACTTGCTTGGTGCAGTGTCTTGCCTCAAACATCATGTAGTTGAGAAGGTTAGTTATGAAGTGAATCATCTCAGATCGCACAAGCTGGCATCTATGCAACACAGGTCGAATTCCTGGTACACAGCCCTGTAAATAATACACACAAGTTAGAGTACAATATCGACTGTTAGATTGAGAACCATACTTGAACCTCATGTCCAAGATTCATGTCCTTCGTCCATGATGCAGACAAAGAGTGTTCAACGCGCTTCATTCTCCATAGGAAGTCGAAGATTTGCTGATACTGGAGCATCGAAGACGCAGGAATAACACTGTTCACTGGTGTTTGTAAGTTGTAGTGCAAACAAAAGATGTCCCATCCAGTGTCGGCTACCGAGTACAGTTATGGAACGCACACGCATCGGAGTTAGAATACAGATATCTAACGCTGATGAAGCTAGTAATTTGCTCACCTGAGGATCCTTGAAGCAGTTCAACATCTAAGCGCCCTAGAATGTCTGCCGACTAAGAGCAAATACGAGCAATGAGATTGAATACAGGTTTTCAAGAAGCTTGCGTCACAGTGCAAACCTCAAACTTCGCATTGGAAGCATTTAGAGCCGTCTCCAGCACGTTAGTAAGCGTGTGGCGGTACACTTGCGATCCTCGCTTGGACAGCTCAGGCCCCAAAAGGTCCATTAGGTATTGAATAAAGTCGCCCTACAGTACACACATTAGATGAATGTCCACTATGCTATCAACATAACACAATCAATTCAACACAACAACTTCCCATACCTGTCCGAGCAACAAGTAACGCTTTAATGCTTGACAATGATCTAGAAGTCGGTATTTCTCCATCAGCGTACGGATCAGATACTCGTTGGTAGAATTTGCCACGTTCCCAATCACTGTTTCAAGGCGTTTTAACTCCGCGAAATAGGCCCCATCGCCTTCGGTCTCCATCCCAATTACCGCTGTCTCTTGCGCAGCATCCATGACCCACTATGTTAGCCAACAAGCAGGGTCAGAACATGCGAGATGGCACCTAGTCGATAAATTAACTCAGACTTCCACTTACATCAGCATTCCCACAACACTGGCGAATGAAGTTAATGCTTTTCCCAATAAGCAAAATCTTTTTCGCGAGTTCACTATCCACAACATACCAAACAGGGTCAGCTTTAAATATTCAATAACAACGTAGAGCCAAACGTACATCGAGATGAATGTTGGCAGCATTTTCATGTTGAGCGTATATTTTTTGGCCCAGAATTGGTCGTCACTCACAGTTGAATCTGCCACCACGAAAAATTCACCCTATAAAAATCGATATTATTCAACACTGTCATGTCAGTACAAGTTCAAGCCCGTGATCCATAGCTTCACTTACGTGCACATCTTCTAGTTCGCCTTCAAAGACCCACCGCTTAATCATTCGAACAATTGGAGCAGCAATCTGCTTCAGCACTCTTTGCACAGACTCAGACACATCCGGATCACCGTGTAACACATGCGAGTGAATACCGGTCGCAAGTGCACCACCTCGAAGTTCCTCAGCACTGTAACAACATCAGATATTTAGAATATTTAAGCTGACGTGTAACCGTGTTGAAGAATCAATACAATTTACCTGTCGATAAGACGTGCCATTAACCGCATTCTGTCTAGAGGATCTTGAATCCAAACAATTAGTGTCCGCAATGTTAAGCTGCTAATCGCCCGTTCATTTGGCTGTCTTGTTTCAGCATCTTCATCGATCTGCGCAGCCAGGACGGCAATCAAGCGGAAATAATTTACTAGCTCAGTGTTGAGCACATGACAGAAACTTTGCCCCACCTATTTGTAACAAAAGCACAACATCAAAATGAGTCGTTCAGCATGACTAGCGCAAGAGCAACAGAACGAACCAAGCCAAATGCCAACTCTTCCCGATGCTGCTTGATATATTCTGAAATCTTGCGGTACAGCCAACCCAGATCGCACAGCATGTGAATTAGTTCACGCATGGCTGTTTGAAAGAGCAACATAGACAAACGTGAGTACTGGTATGTCATATTCGCACGTACAAGAGTCACTTACGCGTTGGAACGCCCACACTCCGTGTAATTTGAAATCGATCAGCTGCGTCGTCAAAGTACAAGTAGCGCGACTCTATTGCCTGCAAAGCGTAGAGAACGTCGCGAAGTAGAACTTCCTCTGGGACATCAAATGACGATCGTCCCGCTGCAGAATTGAAAACAGTTGCGGAGCTTGCAACAACTGTCCCTGAAAGTGGTCGAGGGCTGCTGCCTTTCCCTCTGCTTGGCTTGTGCGCAGGAGCGATGCCGACTGCAAACTTGAACGAGTCTTCCAGCGAATCTAGCTCTGTTTTTGACTGTCCTATGGATGAAGCTACCGTCGCTTCCTTCTGTCCAAAACCCAATGCCGCTGCAGGCATCGACTGCGATCGATGATGCGTCAGATCTCCATTGTGCTCGGTCACCGAGCTGTCGAGACTATCCGGCATCGATCCACGTCCCGCAGAACTGTCCACATTCATGGCTACAAAGTCCGGTTGGTTATCGACCGCGCTGTGCACCGGCGGCACTGTGTCCATCAAGCCGTACAGCAACAGCAGCGCCTCCCTACACAACAATTAACACCTTATACAACTCCTCCCAATATGACGTACGTCTTCTTGTCCAGGTTTTTAAACTTGACGAAACGCGAATAAACTTCGTTGAGTCGCGTCACCGTGTCCTGTGCATTGGCGTAGAACTGCGTGTCCGTCATGACCTTCCGTTTGATCTTCTCTAGCACAGAAAACTGCAGCACTGTCAGCTCTAGTTCATCGTACAATAAAACGTGTACGCACGGCATCGGTCTGTGGAGCAACAGATACAGCATCGTGCAGCCGGACGACGGTCCTACGTGTGGTGAGGGCGGACGGCGACCCGTGCACCTTCTGCAGCAGCTTGTCCACCAGCACGTTGATGTCTCTCGGACTCCTGGCGCTGGCGCTGCGACGTGTTGCGGTGCTAGAAGCAGACGCGATAGGCGGACGGCTGCCGACTGGAAGGCTGGAGCCCCTGGAGCGCGACGATGCATCGCTGGAGACGGCGGAGCTCTGTCTGCTGTCGACGGAGCTGCTGTGTCCTCGTGACGGTGGTCCCAGTCGCTCGGCGCGGCGCTTCAAGCGCGCAGTCTGCCGATCTGTGTTCATCCCTTAGATGGCCTTGGGCTTTTCAGAAACTACATTCAATTTTGAAAGAAATGTACAAATTTTATTTTTTACAAATTTTAAACGTGTTCATCCCTTAGATGGCCTTGGGCTTTTCAGAAACTACATTCTTTCAATTTTGAAAGAAATGTACAAATTTTATTTTTTACAAATTTTAAAAATAGAAGGAAATGCCTACTGTCACAAATTATTAGCGTCGTAAAACGGCCCCGATTAGGAATACCGCCAACACCGGTATTTCACTTTTTAATTCTGATTTTTTCAAATTTCGAGCGGCCAGCTTTCATTTGCTCGGTCCCCCGATACCAGCGTTAAATTACACGCTTTTCGGTTCCCTTGTGTTTAAATAAACGCAATACACTAGGTAAAACCAACTCGTAGTGTATTAAACTCGTAACCTCTAAGCCTACTCTCTAGATCCGTGCTCGGTACCTGGAGGCAAAAGAGGAAGTGAGCTCGTCTTCGGACTGCGCCCTAACAACAACGCCACGATTCGTCCTTCGCGCACATTTATTGGGCTTATTGCACCTTTACTATCAAACTGCCTAAAACGTCTTTATTCATGGAGCGCCATAGGCAGTATAATAATCTAACGCCAATCAAACGTGTGTTTACGAAAGAAACGTCAATGTAAGTCGTGGAGAATTCGCAAAGGCTGAAGACAAATATATGTAAGTCATGTAGAATTCGCAATCGACTACGTCGAATGACAAATACGGTAAATGCAGCACTTTTCTATAATGTAGTGCCGAAAAAATATTTTTAAGATGTATATGCAATAGGAAATTTACCGAGTTAACCTGTTCCATGCAATACGCCGCTCGAAGGCTCGTGTTTCTAGAAACTTCACCTCTAAAGCAGAACTTGATCATGTTAGCTGTGATAAGGTTGGGCTACCAATACGATAAGGTGAGTTCGTATGCAGTGCTGCTGCTGTGCGCGGTACTGGGCGTAAGCATTCCCGCAATTCAATTCAATAGTTGTGATAATGAGGATCTCAGGTCATGTAATACTAAGAACGCATGACAAGGGGATGAGTTTCAATGCATACATTTCGGCACGTTGCTCTATCATTCATAAGTCATTGTTTATACTAAGAGCATCTACTACTATATGCATTCATTACATTTCAATCCAGCTATCAAACGTTGTTAATTTCGTGCTATACTAACAAACCAACCATACGTACACATGTACGTACATGTACGGATATCGGAGTTTGATCCGTAATTAAACGTGTGTTTCAAATCACAGGATTA
>NBNE01000214.1:0-31466 GCA_002215365.1 Phytophthora megakarya
CCCTCAATTTTCTGAGTTTCACGATGTAGAAGATGCCAGTGATGGGGTCTACAGAGAGCGCAATCGGTTATTAGAGACAGAAACATCGTACAATCATGATGAGTTGGCTGCATCTGTGGATACCCTGCATCAACTGAATGCTGATCAAAAGGCGGTTTTTGATAAAGTTCGGAAGCCGTATTCCCCATCACATCAAACAGATCACAGATAATTCGCAGTGGGAAATGTTTTTTTTTCTATATGGCCCCGGAGGAACCGGAAAATCTTTTAATTAGAAAAAATTCTAGCGTACGTTTGGCAAAAACGAGGTGTTGCGCTAGCTGTAGCTGGAAGTGGAATTGCTGCTCAGTCGCTTACCGGGGGAAGGACGGCTCATTCTGCGTTCGAATCACCTTTATATCCTCATGAGGCATCTACATGGAACATCGGATCCAGGTCATTTGATGCTGCTTTACTCATACGCACAAATTTTATTGTCTGGGATGAAGATCCTATGACTCACCGGTTTCAATATGATGCTCTATATCGGACTCTTCAGGATTTAATGAAGAATACTATGTCCTTTGGAGGTATTACGATGCTTCTATGTGGAGATTTCAGACAAACACTTCCTGTAATCCTACGAGCCGGACCAGCTGAAGTCATTTCGTCCACTATTAAACGTTCTGAACTCTGGAGATATTTTGAGTGGCTTCGTCTATCCATTAACATGAGAGTTCAAACATCTCGAAACCCACAAACTGCAGCGGAGGTAGGGGCTTTCGCCGATTATCTCCTTCAAGTTGGAGATGGGAGACACTTCATTTCGCCTACATTGGGCCCCGACTTCATTAAGGTTCCCGAAGATATGTTGTTCGATATTTCCAGCTTACCTCAGTCAAACATTGAGAAACAAGCACGGAATCGATTACTTCACTTAGTGGAAACAGTCTACACAGACTTGAACAGCAGAAGCCATCCCGATGACTACTTTGCGGACATAATAATTTTGACACCAAAAAACACTGATGTCCTTGCCATCAACAACCTGATACTTGAAAAGATCCCTGGAGAAATGCACGAATTCACGTCGGTAGACAGCGTAGATGGGGACGATGAACTTCAACGACAAGAACATGGAGATCTATATCCACCAGAATTCCTAAATACTATTTCACTGAGTGGAATGCCTCCACATAAGTTGTGCCTAAAAGTTGGAACTCCAGTAATGTTGATATGAAACCGGAACACGAAAAAAGGTCTCTGCAACGGAACTAGACTTAGAATTGTTCAGCTACGACCAAATTGCATGGAGGCTGCAGGACTCTATTTACCAGAACCAGTTTTCGTTCACGGGCAATTTTATGTGGCATTGTCCCGGGTTACTTCCAGAAACAACATAGTCATATTGGTTGACGAACCTACAACAACTTTCGAAGGGGTATACACCAAAAACATTGTGTATCGAGAAATTGTCGCTGTTGATGAAGCAGTTGTTTAAAAAATCTTGCTTACAAATTACATACTAATATATCAAAAAAGTAATAAAAAACACCGAGCGTAGCGAGGTGGATGCATGTCAATTATGTGTCCTACATCAAATTATTCAAACTTTTAGAAAATTGAAGAGACAGAACCACCACCCGAGCGTACAAGTCGGAAAAACCGTTGGCTTAAACATAAAGAGCCCCGCCTGCGGGGCTCCGCTCGGCTTGTTGACATATACTTTAGTATTAGGTATTAATAAATGCTCTGAAAAATAATCAACAACGATAGCAATTTGTTACGAGCACCCCATCATTCATTCTATAGTTCAAGTCGGGCCCTCAAGATAACCGTAACAATGCGTGTGTCGACTCCCTCGATAGTAGATCCTGCGCCGACGTTTGCCCCTTTCTGCTGTGTTCCTGAAGTAGGTGCTGTAGGTGCAACTGAAGCTCCTCCTATTGCTGGTAACACGCGCCAAAGTGCTCCACCCTTGAGAATGCACTGCACTCGGACTTGCACCCACTGTACAACTGCCAAATCGGGTCGACGCTGAGTTGATTTCAGCTGGCCAGGGGTGGCTACACTTCCTGAACGAGGTAATCCAGATCTTGATGCATTTGTTGTGTCCGATCCCGCGGCAGAAGTTGGACTAGGAGGCGAGTACGTAACTTGTACAGCGAGTTGTTGTCCAGCAGCGATGGCGCCGCGTGCCGGCTCCAGCGTGAACAATTTTGAATAAGGTGAAGCTGCATCCACCACGAGTTCAAAGGAGCCTGCAGATCCACCCATAGCAGCTTGAGTAACTTCATCCAACCCACCATACATTCCACTACTCGGTGTCGTACTACCAATGAACAGGGTCTTTGAGATCCAACCGGGACTTGTCGAATCCAAGTTACTATTGCTTTTGGCGCTCGTAAGGTCGCCACGACTACTGTGTCTTGTTTCATCGTCGGTGAATGTAAGTACAAAAGAGGAGACTGGTTTTCGTAGCGCTGTAGCTGGTAATTCGTTCACTCCGATACTGGACGGTAGCTGAGTCAAAGAAATACTAGGTGGTAAATCAAATAGATCTTCCACTGGGTGTGGCGTCAAAAGTGGTCGTTTTTTGGTATTGACAGCAAGACTAATACATGATGAGGTGTCTGGGGATATTTCATCTGCTGTTGGGGCGAACACGTAAAGTTGGTTTTCCCAACACCGACCAGAGAGACTAATAATGTGCTGCTCATTTTCATTCGGCACTTGTATGCGATACCGTCGAGAATAGTGCCCAGGTCTCTGATGATCTGGTTGGAAAACAACTTGGACACTTAGAAATCCATTTTCAGGAATGATAGCGGAGGTTGGAGAGAACGTAAACGCTGGTAAACCTGTTGTGGTCGACATCGATTCTCGATTTTGCAACCTTGAAGCGATGATGTCCGTTTCTCCTTTCGGAATGATATCATGTTCGTTTAACTCAACGATTGAGAATGCTAACGGGAAGGTGCTACCGTTCGCAAGCACAAGTTCCCGCACATTACGCGTGCGCGCCAATACATCTTGGAAATCTAACTTCCCATCAACAGGAGAAATAGATAAACTGGGATTTATCCCTTCGCCCCGCAGTCGAACACGAATGTTTACTCCCACAGCTGACAGCTCAAGCTCGTCCTCATACACCAGTGGTGTCCGTGGCTCAAATTCTACAAGAATTGCACGTTTTTTCTTGCTCGAAGCATTGCCTGGTACTTCCCGTAAGGCTCCTATCAGACGAAATGCCCCTAAAATATGTAGCGGTTGAGCCCGTAGCAAAATATTCTCAGCAACGCACGGTGTTGTCTCCAGTGTAAAATCGTGAGCAAGCGTTTGACCGATTGCTACCTGGCCAAAATCTAACACTGTAGTTGAAGGGATCAAAAACGGTTCCACAACTGTGGTCCGAACTTCCAAACCTTGGAGTGGCATTGGTGTTTCTACTTTTGAAGAGATATTACCGTCCGTATACACTTCAACTTGATGATAGCACAGAATGGTCCACGTGTGATGACAACGGCGAGGTTCTGTCACGGAATTAGACGTAGATACCACTGGTGTTTCTTCGGAATCATCCTCCCGGTTGTTGAAAGAGGTCTCCGAATGTTGTTCACCAACCAGGTCAGCGTGTACACTTCTTGCTGAAACTGGGACATTTCCACCGCTAACCTGATCATTTTTATCAGTTGATTGCGCTTCAAAGTAACAATTATTGACCAATTTGAAAATATCCTCGGTTGGTTCGAAGTCAATTTCCAGACGTACAGTCTCAAATGGCGCGAGACGTGTTACAAGTGGAGTAATTCTCAAGAAAGGAGTAGCTTCAGGCGGCATTCGTAACTCGACAAGATGAGTACGACTGTCTGACTGGTTTGTCACGATCACATTGCACGTTTTCGTCTGCCCAAGTGGTGTGGCACCAAGTCGAACAGCTGACTGAGAAAATACAAGATCACTAGCAACCCCGCTGCCTGAACACTGCACCATATACTTCTGATTAAACGTCGACGACCACAGCGTCAATATTGGCTTAGTTCGCTTCATCGCACCAGTTGTTTCGAGAGCACCCGGAAACTTTGGAGTATACACAACTCGCAGCGTTCGTGCCTCATCCGGCAACAGAACAAAACCCACTCCTTCAGACGAGTCCGCTACAGACACGTCTTTAGGTAATGTAGTTATTCCTACTCGTTGCGGTATGCGGGCAGCGTTAGTGATCGTAAGCTCATGGCTAACACTGTGTCCAATACAGCATACGCCAAAGTGGATTCCTTGATCGGAACTTCCTGTCTTTATCAAAACAGTAAGTTGCAGCGCAGTGTGGGTCAGCCTTGCAGTGAGCAAGAAGTAGACAGGGACCACTTGATCAGGTACCAGCACTTGAACTGGGACTGCTAACATTCCTAAATCGCGTGAGCCCAATCCAGCGCGTTCAATTCGTTTCCATATGCGCTCCTCGGGTCGAAATTTGACCTGAAGACGGAAGATTCCTTCTTGAGAACCTACTGCAGCCTGAATGAAACCAAATCCAGGATTAAATTCGATAAAACCAGCAAGCGGTTTGGGCACTTGGAACTGGATCTTCATAGCTACTTTGCCTCGATTGCACACGATTAGCTGGTGACGATAAAGTTTTCCGTAGGCGCAACAACGGAAGTCCAGTCGTGAACAGGAAACAAAAATCGGTACTTGCAAAGCTACACCTGATATAGATATACGGTTATGGGCAAGCCGTCTCAAATCTGGAGACGAAATTCCTGATGATGACGCAGATGAGAATTCGAGTACAAACTGTTGGTTTTCCAGGTTCATGGGAGCGGCAGGTGCAAATGTGAAAAATACTGCACAGCTTGAATAAGGCGCTACAACACCTCGTTTCTTAAACCGGACTGGTTCATCAGCTCCTTCAGGATTAAGTAGTGTTGTTTCAAGGACTCGATCAACCAATTCTTGTTCATCTGAACTGAGCGGATCGTCGATATCTACACTATCACCTTCCACAGCAATTCTTTCGGGTAATTTAATGCATGCTGCTGACGTCTTCGTTGAAGCAGCACTATCCAACCGTAATGAATCACAAGATTCAGCGGGTGTCAATTCATGGGTCGCATCGCTCCTGACCGCAACATCTTCAGCGCGTTTCTCGTCAGTAGGTTCTTGGGGATTTTCATTAGTTGTTGTCCCATCCTGAAGTACATTGATAGATGTCCAATCAATGGCATCAATATCGATGCTATTGTCCTTTTTAACTCCACCCATTCCATCGCCAGCACCATTTTCAATTCCTGCTGCTTCATCCATGGAAGGCATAGAATCCACCGTTTCCATCAATGGCATCAATATCGATGTTATTGTCCTTTTTAACTCCACCCATTCCATCGCCAGCACCATCTTCAATTCCTGCTGCTTCATCCATGGAAGGCATAGAATCCACCGTTTCTCCAGGTGCGGATGTAATACGCCTTAATCGAAAATTCAATGGTAGTGCACCATCATTAGCAAGTGTCAAGCTAATCGTCGAGCGTTCACCAGCAACAGTCTCAGGAAAATGGACTTCGTGCTTGGATAATATTGGTACAGCCTTTTTACAGGTACAACGAACTGGTAACTGGAAAACTCCCGTCGGTGCCGCTACTGATAATGTTGTATCCAAGTCTCGGTTTTCCATTCCTGTGAAAGTCATCTTCAAAAAGCAACTCATTCCTGCAGACATGCGCCCTGGTTTTTCGTACACGATATCGAACAACTCGATAACATCATCGTCCATCGGGAGCAGGCGAAACTGATTGAAAGTATTCGAAATATTCGTCAGAGTAAATCCAAGAATGAGTGGACATCTTACGTCAAAATCCTTAAACCAGAGCATTGGAGGGTTGGCGAGAAACGCGTTACCAGAGAACGTTTTGCCCCACACAACTTGCGATTGAGAAAACCTCGAATCTTTCTCGCGTTGTCGTGCTTTAGCAAGTTGTCGCTCCTCCAAAACACTTCGACCTCGCGGCTTTTTTCGCTTGGTGGTTGTTGATTTCTCTAACCAGGCTTCGGAAGCCTGGTTTTCTTGGTTTTCTTGACGAGGGTCATACTTTCGCGAATCGATTCCAGCAATAGGTGGTAACTTCACATCTGTATCCGACAAAAGACCGTGATTAATCAAGAGTGAGTCCTGCCCGGGCATCACCACTGGAAGCGGCGGCATAGTCAGTCTTTCCGACGTTTTCAGGTCACTACTTTCGTCTAATTCACTTCTACCAGAGCTGACGGTACAACCTTCGTGACTCTCAGAATCTTGCTGAGAATCCCGTTTGCGACGAGGCAATAACATTGAATTCGGTGCTGCTCCAGCATGACTCGATTTGGCATTAACATTGGAAATAACCCGGCGCCGATGTTCTGGGGTTATAACTGCGCTGTGGCCCAGACCGAAGGTGTGATCCTTCAATGTGGTTTCTTGAGACGGATACACACGCACAAGTTTTCCCGTAGGGTCGAGCGCTTCTTTCCCTGTCCGCGACAACAAGTACGCATTGGTTCTCTCTTCTTGAGCTGCTCGACCCATTTCGCGTTGGTACTTTCGTTCATAAGCGCGATTTTCCGCTTCCACCTTTTCTCGTCGTCTCTGAATTAACTTCTCCGCTTCCAATCGGTCGAGCAGTTTTGTTTCGCGATCTTGAACATTTCCCCCGAGTTTTACTCGTTCTTGCTTCGCTTCTCGCTCCACCACTTTGAGTCTTGTCACTTCATACGGATTCTTCCCTTGATTCAAAAGACTTTGTTGCGTCCGAGCTTGATGGGCTCGTTCGGCCACATTTCGCGCTTGCATGGCAGAACTTTGTGCACCAATTTTTGCAGCAGACGTGTCCAAGTCGTGTTTAAGCGCCAGCACGGCTTCCACTCTAGCCACACGTTCGTTTTGGGCCTCGCCCACCATTTTTGACAGATATCGTCGATCAGTCCGAAATCCATCGTGTAGTCTTTGCTGCACCGGTGATCGAGGGCTTCCATCGCGACCTGATGGAGACGCAGTTTTATTATCTCGCGCTGCCATGAGCGATATCACAAGAACGTAACGATGCCAAAAGACGCCACCACAAGTGACGTTTGCGATTTGGGGGACACTTGAGTTCGCAAATAGAGCAATACCTACATTCCATGGATAACATCCACATGAGTACAAACAATTTTCGTTTCTCGTTGAACAGAATACTCATATGAGCGGTCCTATACAGCACGACTCGACAATGGTAGCTACCACAGCTACTAACCCACAAAGTTCCTTGTTCGTCACTCTCATCCGCTACATCCAGAGAATAACACTATGCAATACGACCGAGCACCACCTACAACCGCAAAGGAAGGCTACCCGGAAAACACCTAAAAAGGGAAACAAGTTAGCTGCTCCTGCATTTCCATGGAGTCTGTTGGTAGCCAAGTCGGTGCAGTCGCCGCTTGATGGACTCGTGTCTATCTGATTCGAGCTGTTATCAGAGCAGCGTTGGAGTAATTCCAGCATCACCTAACGCATAGTCGACAGCTGCGTCACCTTCGAAGTCATTGGTGACTTTCCATTCTATCGGGTCATCCGTTTGAAGCAACTCATCGAGTGCTTCTGAGGACGGCGGCGGGTTCCCTACCGCTCCAACGCCAGCTTCGTCCGACATCCAAAGCGTCGGGTGCATGCTACTATCGTCCATATTGGCAGGTTGAATCGAGCTGGAACTACGGAACCACTGCTGCATGTTGGCATTACGTTCAAGTTGTTGACCAACCAAATCGTTAGCGCCAGTTGACAGGCCAATTTGGTTGATTGCTAGATCAGTTTTGAGTGGGAACGGGTCTAGCGGCATCGATGAAAAGTGATGCAGTCCCGGATGAATCGCAGCTACATGAATAGGATCAGAAGCCGATCGTAGTCTACCCATGGCTGCTTCTCTAGCAGGCACTGCGCTAACCGATTCCAGCCTAGGTGACGGGGTATCTCCCTGCGCCATCGACATTTTCTCCAAATGATTAGACAGATGCAAGGCATTAACCCAATCGTCCCCAAGTGTAGCAAAGGCGTTGAGGCCTAGCTCAGCCTCCGGTTCTTTCATGACAAAGGATTCTGTCGGTAGAGTCGCATGTTCTGCAATTTTGAAACACTCCAACCCAACTGGGAACATGTCGGTATCTTCACTTTCTCCAAAGCTCGTATTTGACTGGTATGAACTGGTTGAAGGTGGCCCTCCCCCAAAATCTAGCCCCGTCGGATCACCAATATCTTCAGCATCACAATTTGCTAGGATAGATAAAATATCACTGTCAATGGCCTGTTCATCACTTGATAGCGACGTCAAGTGGGGTCCATCTGCTGCAATCGAAGATGATGGCCACTCGAATGATCCACCGGTACTAGTCCTCATCGGTTGAATCGCTTCGTGAGCACTTGCAGCACTATCACTGCGGTGATTAGCTGGCATTTTAAGCTCATCAAGCGGCTGGAATGGTGCCATTTCAGACAGAGACTCGGATTTGGAGCGAAGTTTCGTGCGTCGAGCCGTTGTTGCTGTTTTCTTCGGATGCGGCGTACCAGCTCGACGCGATTTGCGTGGTGTTCTCGCACGTGTCTTGACCGCAGACGAAGCTGGCATCGACCGTGGAACCATCAGTGCCATCCCGTCCTCAATTCCAGTGACAGGCTCCGAATTCGAGCGCGAACGCAGATTGCGACGTGGCGCTTTTGCCGATGGGGGAATTATGTCCGTTGGCGACGCTAGTTCGCCAATATCATTGGTCCTTTGGGTGCTAACTGGCCTATGTGAGTCTGAAGCAAATGTCACCGACGGCGTTGCTGGGCGAATCGTCACATTTCGAGGTGCAGTGTGCAGCGGCAGCAAGAACGCCCCAACCTGAACACAAGTGCATGAATTCTAAGTAATTCTTAGAAAATAAGTTAGCAAAACTTCCACGAACCTGCGTTTCTTTCGCTTCAGCTTCCGCCAACTCGGGGTGCTTCAGTCGATGGTGGTGATTCAGCGAGCCTTCGGACCCATAGGCCTAAAACAATACGACTATTAGCATATTGTCCCTAAAATAAGCTAACGCTTACCTTTTGACAATCGGCAACGGGACACTTGAATTTCCGGTCGATCTCCGCCGCAGGACGTCGACGCCGCTTTTTGCTCGTACTGGAGGGCGGAGCAGCCTTCTCCGCGTCTGGCTCCGCTTCATCCTCGAGGTTTTGCGTCTCGATTTTTAGCTGTAGCAGTAAAACTTAGTCTTTTTGCTCGTACTGGATGGCGGAGCAGCCTTCTCCGCGTCTGGCTCCGCTTCGTCCTCGAGGTTTTGCGTCTCGATTTTTAGCTGTAGCAGTAAAACTTAGCCTAATTGTTAGACGGAAAAAGCGGTCTAATTCCAGCCCTACATGCTGCTCCTCTTTAAATTTGGAGACTTTATCGAGGGTCTTAGGGGGTTTGGGGGTCGATTTCCGGGCCCGCCGAGCTTTGGGTCTGGCTTTGGGCTCCGAGACGTCCGCCATGTCCACGTCTGGCGAGTCAAGTCGAGGTTTGCGCTGCTTCTTGGGCTTCATCTGAGGCTTCTCGGGGCGAGCTCCGGATCGTTTCTCTTGGCTACTGTATGCGCCTTTTCAAGTGTCGATTCTGAGGATAGGGACAGGCGCAGGTGTGAGTAGTCTGGTAAGCTTAGGTCTTGTAAGTTGGCAGCAGCTTCAATGTGAGTGTACCTGGGTATGCCACATCGCCGATACTGGTGTGCAGGTCTCGACACTGTTTGAAACAGATGATGTCACAAATAATTCGGACTTTTTCAAGTGAAAATGACATTGTTACAGGAAATGCCGAGTGACAAGATCCTTTCAACAACAAGTGTTTTCACTTGTCCAAATGACGAGGAGGAACCACTTTCTTTCGCAGTAGGTGACTCATCCCCGCTACCTTCAACAATGTCAAACTCGTACTTGACTCATGTCAAGTACCTATCTGTCCGACATTTCGTGTATTTTTGGTAGTCCGTTCTAAGGGGCTGGAAATAGGAGTGGATGAATTTTGAGCCGGAGCTGAGGTTCCCGTATGGAGATCGTGGCAGTGGATCGACGGTTGTTGCAACCTGCTGCGGTGGATGAAGATGAGACTGAAGCGGTCGCGATCAGCTGCGTCGAGTTCTTGTTATCGGAGACCAACGCTTATTATCAGCAGAAATGTCTTGCTCATGAAGCCATCAGTTCCGTGAGTACACGTGTACGAGATAATGTTTTGGATACGGTCTTTGCTGCGGTACTCGACGCTGAAGTCACAATGGACGAGCATGGATTTCGACCGGAGAGCAGACCTGAAGCAGCAACACAAGATCGACATGCAGTGCGAAGTGTACCATCCAAAAGTCCTGAGAAACCTGCATCAACTCGAAACAATTTTCAAAACAAACCGGCGTCCTCACCTCCTTCACGTGCAGGGAGTTTGCCTGACAATTTACGGTCTCGGGCGGGAACGAAGAAGAGAGGACAAATTACCAAAGGTACAATGGAACAGTTTTGATAATATTACGTACTGATTCGCTTTTAGTTGAAACAGATAAACCAAGCGCGATAACGCCTTCAATTCAGACATTCGAGCGAGAATTCGAAATGGATTGCGAGAAACCCGTATGATTGTATTTGTCCGCCATTCTACCCAAATTGCAACTAATGACGCGTGAATAACCATAGGAAATCAAGGAATGGCGTGAAAAGTGCTTGAAGATGCTGGCGGCATCTAAGAAAAAGCCCGGCTTTTCAAAATTAGCGGCAATTGCACGAGCATTTGCTGTCCCAGAAAATCGTGTGTCTATGGAGGTGGGTGTGATTGCAGCGCCCCCTGAAAATATCGTTGAAGCACTTGCTGAGACTCCAGTAAACATGAAGACCAACGTCGATAGCTTCGCATCCATTCTTGATCTTACCACAGAAGTGGAGAATTCTTCACGTGTCATTGAAAATGGCAACATATCTATTGCAATGAGGCGAACAACTCGTAAACCAGGTGCTGCTTTGGATTCAACTTCTCGGAATTTGCGGTCGAAGTCAACGACAATTCACAGCATTGCTGAAAACCCACGGCGTCAGTCTAAACGACGATCTCAGTCGTCAAACGTTAGCGACACCTCCCTACAGCAGCCACGAAAATCGACAATACTTACCGATTCTCTCTCACGACGCAAACAAACTCGTAAACTCTCTCTGTCGGAATCTTTGTCGGGAAATTCCGATAACGGGTGGAATAGTAGTAGAAGCCTTTGGAACTACGAGCAAGAGTCGGGTAGTGCCACCACGCGAACATTCGTTGCAGAAGACTCGGATTTTAACACTAACTCTTTTCCAGAGACGATGCATGTGGCATGTGGGGTGGTTTTATTACAGGGTGAGTTCGTCGTAGAAGGTCCTGGTTGGGGCGAGAATTCCACTACCATGTCTCGTAGACGCTTTGGTGTACGTACAATATTCAGACTTCTAGTATATATGTCATCTTTAGATAGTAATCTGTGATTATTGTTTGGTTACAGCTTCAGCAACAACTAGCGACCGACGCTTTACTCTGTGCATCATTAGAGCGTGACTTGTACTCTCCTCACTGTTCGAGTTTAGATTCATCAGTTCAGTTTGGCTACCCAGTGTCACCATTATCAGAATTTCACCTCCGCGATTATGAAGAAGTCCCACCAGAACCCATTCCAATACCACAACTTTCACCTATTTCTACATCGGCGCTGACAATTCCGCGAACAGTAAGTACTATTTGTTTTGAAAAGCATATCTCCCTAACATGAACGGTGATAAAATTGAAGCATCTCGCATCGTCACTGTCAACACCATCACTTCGAGTTCGCTCTCCTGTAAAGACTGGAATATCACTCAGTAGCGGCTTTGGGGAAAATACTGGTAGTACTCGGAGTATCGCGACCAATAGTAGTGGAACCAGTACAATACTTGGCAATTCGAAACCACGCCCAACTACAGCGTTAAGAGCTATAACTATTCCACCAAACTCGGAGACTGGTCGAGCAAGAGCGGCATCGGCAACTTCAGGGAAGACTAGGTCTTCTATTCAGTCGGTGAAAAATACGGGATCGGCTTCAGCTAAGTATCTGCGCGAGTTTCCGAAGCCAAAATCAGGGGTAATACGCATGCTTAACGAACAAGCAGCAGGATTGTTAGGCCATTCTGAGGATCGCCAACGCACGGCATGGATGTCATAACAAAAATACAACATGGTTGCTACCACCATCAAGTATGAACTACTTTTTATATTTTCGTCTAAAATTTTCTCTGAAATTTATTTCAGAGTACAGAGTTCAGAGCTTAGGAGTGGATCGCACAAATGGCTTGATTTTGGAAAACACAATTTCCCTGGTAAAGTAGTTTACAATCTTAAATGAGAGGGGTGTCATTTTAGCCTTAGTGTGTGTTCTGAAATATAATACCCGTCTATGTTAATAAATTACCTCGATGTTGCCTGTGTCGAAATCAACTAGCCAATTGAAAGGGTGGATGTCACATGAATGGTGAGCTAGTGTGTGTTCTGAAATATAATACCCGTCTATGTTAATAAATTACCGCGATGTTGCCTGTGTCGTCCACCTCACCTAAGTCCGAAATCAACTAGCCAATTGAAAGGGTGGATGTCACATGAATGGTGAGTGCGAAATATATCTGTAAATTAGAAGCGATGAATGTTGCACAGTTGTAACCCTAATGTTACAATTGATCTTCAACAACAATAACAAGAGCAGATGCTGGGAAGATACCAAGAAATACAATCAGGAAGATCTGTGATTGGCACTCAAGGAAACCAAGCGTTTAAACGCTTTGGAGCTTACCTGCGATCAATTATATGCAGCTGAAAAATATTAATGCCACGTTCTAAATTTCAGAGCTTCTTCGTGCGCAGCACGACTGTGTAATTGTCTCGTTATAAATAATTTGGTAATTTATGTTCGAACTCCAAACTTAGGGGGACCTCAATTTTGAAACCAGCCCTTTTGATCTAATCAAGTTAGAATTGATTTTGCCTGTTTCAGATGCAAAACGAGTTGTTTTGAAAAATCCAGCTGTTTCGAGCCTAAACAAGGCCAAGTCGAACACGGCCTTAAATTACTCGAAATATTACGTAAGGTGCTGTAGCAATTAATACCTGCTAAAAATGATATATTGCATGAATGTTGCCTGTGTTGCCACCCTCTCGCTTTTGTGCGTAATATATTAACCAATGATCTATGCGCATGTTGCACGAATGTTGATTGTACCAAGAGCCCTTGAAAGATTTAGACTAGATTAGCACTCCAACACTAAGTCTGAGTACAGTAAGTGTACAGGAAACGAAAGTGACGGGCAATGTGCAAACCAGGTGGTATTAAGTTTACGATCAGTTCTCTGCCCCTTCGAGAGCTGTCGTGCGCTATTCCGGAACTAGTCTATGTTTCTTGGTCGCTTGTTTTTTTGACGCGCGTAGCTGTGTTACAGCAGAGCGTTTCGTAGCCCTGTTATTGTTCTTCGACTGATAACCTTAGGTGTTAACCTCTGTGGAGTGGTCGGTAGCCCTGCTGGCACCGGATATGGTGGAATCGTTGACCGGATGCTGCACGGCTGTGCATTGTTGCATCGACGTCTTTGAACTCGTACTAGTAGTATTAGAAGCGAGTGAGGCTGCCTTAGTCTATTTAGGGACAGCGATTTTTGCAAAATGCGTTCCATACTGCTCACATTGCCTTTTGGGATTCCGGTGTTCTGGGTCTTTTGAAGCTTTGTCACATGGGTGAAGTGGAAAATCGACCCTTCTCGATATGTCACGTCTGGGATAACGGTGGTCCCTTGCTCTTAAAAGGGATTAAATACAGCGCCACCGACAGCATATATTTTTTGAGAACTTAAAACGGCAATTATCCAAGAGAACTTTGGCCTTCGAAAAATTTGCGGCTCGTTTGTAGTCAATCATGTTCAAGAACATCCCTCACTCGAACATTGTTTTTGAGTACATGCACATTGAAATCGATACGGTGGCCGATTTCTCCCACGTAGGTCATTCAATCCATTGTATGACTTGCTTAACCAATTTAATCGTGGTCGTCTGGAGAGATTTATGGGCAGCAACGGGAAATCGATACGGTGGCCGATTTCTCCCACGTAGGCCATTCAATCCATTGTATGACTTGCTTAACCCTTCTAGCCCGAGCTCTTATTCTGTATTCTACAGAATAAGACTTGATCAAGATCATCATCGTTCTCGCTTTCGGTATCATTATGCTCATCGTTTCGTTTGTTCGCGACGCGAGACAAGTTAGTGGGCATGGTTCCTGGTGATACCTGCGAGTTCGTGAATAGTCAAACTATAAAGGTGCTTACTTTTCCCGTTTGGTGTCAATAATCATCAGCGACTTGCTCGTGCTATGTGCTTGGAATATGCTTAGCCCTCCCATTCATCTTAACGGGAACGTGTTCATATATACGCGTTCTATCTACGCAGAAATCAAAATTGAGGATTTGGTTTGTCGCCTACATGTCTAAACATTCGTAGCAACTGGATTCGTTATAGTTCGCCTGTAAATGTTAGCACGTTTCTGTATAACAGTTTGAACTAACTGTTTCGAGTTTTCTTTATCTTCTCCGCTTATTTTCCGGTTAATGAACCCTTTTGGGCATTTCCCAAGTGATTTTTTTAAAAGAAACAGGTTAACGCGCTTCATGGCCAATATTATTTGTGTTCACCTGTGCGTTTGGCGCATTTTCATTTGGCCCGTATAGTTCTTCATGTCTCCAAAAATTCATTCCCAAAAAGCAAGGAGAGTTAACGATCCAACGTTTAACATTCGAGGGTGAGGACGCCGAAAGTGCCGAAAGAACGAAACAGGTGCGAGCCTTTCATCGTTGGCAACTTTTTATGGTTCTCGTGTCAACGAACTCGCTACAATGTGCGCAGAACGGCAGTGTGTCGTACTCGCAGTTGGCTGAGAAGACCTGTTGTGTGCCTGATTGATTTTGTTCCCTTGTCGCACTGTCGAAGATAAATCTCTAGCGCTCTGTAGAATCCTGTTACAAACCATGTGGGCTCGTCTCAAGGCACCCTGAACTGCCAGTTTCGCATGAAGATTAGTACGATGTTTCAGACGTGAATGCGGCCCTCGGAAAAATGGTATTGTCCAGGCGTGGAGTTACATGTAACGGAGCCTGCACAATTTTACAGATCTGCGCTTCGTGCCTCGTATCCTTGCCGAACCGAAACATCAAGAGCGTTCCTAAATTAGTTATTGCTACCGGTCTCTACATCGGTGAGTTACCGGATCATTACAGTGATTCTACTATGACCGAGCATGCAATGACAATGGTTAATCACACGCAGCCAACGCGAGTTTTAGCCGTCGGCCAAGGTGGTAGTCATACTACCGTCCGTTCTCATCCTGACTACTTCCGTGCTAAATCTGCACCGCCGGTCATTCTCCTGCCAAGTGAAATTGTATCGAAAGGAACCGTCGGCGTGACAATGATAGGCTTAATGACTTCTATTCAAAAGGGAAAAAACATTACGACGGTATAATGCTCGTGTCCCGTGACTATTTGAGCTGCTAGCTTGGTACATGCTCAATAACTATCTGTATGAAAAGGTCGGAACGGTGGAACACTTAGGTCAAAGAATTTAGCAGTGCCACCTCCGTAGTTTTGGATTGTACCCGTGATTTTATTAATTCAACCGAGGGAGAATCCTCCGCTGAGATACAGGCAACTGAAAGAAATTGTGCAGTGGATTTGGCTAGTTGCTGTGAAGGCGACCTGGTTGATATAGAGAAGTTCGGCGGGTTGGTAATGGCATTCGTGCTCCAAGGGGGTACAGGAACTTTACGACTCGCATTTTACGTCACAATTAGCCGCGTCCAAGCCATCTTGGGTTGACCACAACGGTAGCGGAAGGCCTGAAACAGTCGGTTAGAACCTTGACACCAACTTCGCCATGGACGATGACATTACGTTGACATCGCATTCTCGAAGGTACGCCAAATGATGTTATCGTTCAACGTTCCTCGAACATTCTTTCTGATTTTGACCCTGAATTTTGGGTTAATTCATTTTGTGAGCTCTTCCGTTATGGCCATGGAGACCTCGACGAGAGTCGAGCCGTTTCGATAAATCTCCAAAAGGTTGCCTGCTACTGTCTCCCGGGAGCCGTCTAAACCGCATATCATACGAAATACATGTGACGGGTTTTATAAACAGTAGACTATCACAACTCGATAGGATATTCAGCAAGACATTTTACATATGATTCGCTTCATGTAGATAGTGGAGCGCCTAGTAGCCAAGAGCTGAATAGGTTGCAAGTTCGTATCCTTATTGCGATATTTTATCATAGCGGAGCTTAGTCAATGACACTGACCATCCTAGCTCGTTTACAATATGTGAACACACATTGTGTCCCATTTGATTGTTATTATTGGTATTCTATGTTACTGTCGTGTAGGATACGATAGATTTCTCACTTTCGGGTGAGTTCCTACCAACAACGACACACTTCCCCGCAAAGGTAAGTGATTGTTGGATCAATACCTGAAGCCTAGGAACGATCCCTTACACCGGGTTGGACTATCCTCTGTGTACCCCAGGTTGTCTTCCGTCAACTCTTAAGAAACTTACCTAGCCACGAACGAGTACTAGGAAGTAATATTTAGCGCTCTCGCGCAAGCTCACTGTAGTCCCTCGAAAGGAAGGGTACCGGTTTTCGCATACCTAGTACAGGCACACCGAGGGAATCCTCGGTAGGACGTCTAACGTATGTGAGAACCCTCTGTCCACACAAATACACACTGAATGAGCTCTTGCTTACATTATATACACGACCTCTCTCTCCTCTTGGACTTACTTAGCCGACTGATCTTTGGTTCAGTGTACCTAAAGTCTGTGACATGATGCGGGTGAACGCTTTTCGTGTTGGTGCATAGCTTGCGTGCTAGATTCGAAGTTCCGACTGAGTCTATAACAGAACCAAGTGGAATAATTCAAGTGGGTTGGCGTGTGTTCCTTGTATTTAATCCCTATAGGTTCGAACCCGTAAGGCCTGAAACCGGGGAGATACACCGTAATGAGGTTTTGAGACGGATGAAGGTGTTAGTGTACAGGGTAGAACGTAACTTCCTTAGACGTCACCACCGATAGCACCGATAACCAAATACAAATATACAGACAATGAGTTATACGCACAAATATGTAAGCCTTCTTTATTCTTTGGGACCGTGGAAAGCTCGGTCACTCGTCCAGTTCAACTAGGCCACAATACCAGGGCACTGGGCAACCCCGGCTGGTCTTTCGCGCACCACACTCCGGATGGAGAGAAACAATACAAGTCAATACACTTCTCACTCGCAGTTCTTCGGCCAGACATTTTCGTTCGGACTGACACACCAACGCACAAAGTAATCGGAATATGAAATAGGGGACTCCTTTCGGAGAGACAGCCCTAAATTTTCGTTCGGACTGACACACCAACGCACAAAGTAATCGAAATATGAAATAGGGGACTTCTTTCGGAGAGACAGCCCTAACTAGGAAATGGAATGGGCGGTTCACTCCGAGTGGATGGCCACACCCGGTCCCCAACCCAATGTGGCCTTGATACTTACGGAGAAACTCCTCGTGTGATCGACCATCGCACGAGCCCTGCCACGAAGTTGTCACGGGGCCTCCTGGAATGCACGTCAGGCAGGTTTGTCCAGCGCGAGTGGTCTGCTGGTTAGCGGGTAAATTGAACTCTGTTTGTCTGTTATCTATAGGTAATCAGTTGGATCGTAAAGGTGACTGCATTCACTTTTGTACTTGGTTCTTGCATGCGTATCTTGTGTTCATCATGATCGACTTCACTTGTTTGTGTGAGAGGTACCTTGGTCATCACTTGCACATGTACGTTGGCTACTTGATCTCTCGAATACTCGATTCCGGTTGGCTAATAGCCGACCTTAATCAGGGTTCTTCTGTGTTCTTCATCAGTTCTCCGAAAGGTCGTTGCACCAAACGCAGATCTTGGTCGGTCGTCTTGGCCGGTCGGGAATATCTTGAATTTACTATAGTCTGATCTTCAATGTGACAGGTCCATCCGGACTAGCACGTCGAGAAATCCCATCCGGGCCTGGACATGTGAGCGACTTCCACTTCTGATGCTGTTGAACCTTCGGTGTCGTAGTAGATATCATCTTGGATCTTGTATAGGTTGTTGTATGGTGTGTGTATACGGCACTCTTGCTTATTCCAAGGGAGGCAGCTCCGCTCGCTCTCATGGTGGGGAGCACTTTGCGTCTTGCGAACATTTCCTCCCGTCTGAAAGTTGATACCGTCCGGGAATTCCCATCCGGCGTCTTCTACGAAAACTGGTAACTAAGCCAATGCATAACGTCCCATATCTTCTTCACACACCAAACCCTGTATACACTGATCCACTTGTCACACGAACTGGCCTCCCATTTGGCCATCATATACCATTCGGGAAGATACCCACAATTTTAAGAATCACATCCTGTTATCCGTCAGCAGGAATCCACATAACCAGGCGTATCCTAGACCAAAAAAAGCTAGCTAGACTTACCGAAGACGGACTTAACCCTTGTCAGCTGTGGAGAAGAACTGTTTTTATTACTGAATAGTGTGAGGCTCTGAGAGCCTCTCTACAGCCCATCAATTGATGAGTCCTACTACTATACTAAAATCAAGTGTAACAGATCCTGTGCAGCTGACTCTCTCTACCGACGTCTACCGGCCGAGAGTTCACGTAGGTACGACCTCACAACCATTCCGCATCTCACCGAGGACTCGTTTAAATAAGGCACTTAATTATCATCTAATACATACTTTTGTAGCAAGGGGATCCGCAAATCTGCCTCTCTAATTGGCTCACAGGTTCGACGCTCATGAACGCACGAAGTAAATCTTCTTCTGATTGACCGATATAAGTTAAGAAAATACCCCTCTGATTAACTTACATATTTAATAGCGTATTGGTAGTTGTGAACAGGAAAATAGTAGTAGTCGGTTACTTTGAAGTATTTTACCACAATTTATGGTGACCCAAAACCAAACAACAGACAATCCAAATATCTGATTCAGAAGATATCAGCGCAAGATTCTCGAAAACAAACTAAACGACTACTTTAAAGTAGGTTTAAAAAGGATGGAACCATTCAACTGAAACCCGCATCGAACAAAGCTTGGAGTCCGGTGGAGCTCCAACAAATATAAAGTGTGTATCAAATCGTCGCTTCAATGGAGGGACGGCTCGATGCACACAAAACCATCTTCTACAGTAGAAAATACATAAGTATCAAATACAATAGAAGATATCAAATAGAAGGTCAAACAAAGCACCCGGACTGCACCAGTGCAATTCATGGATCCCAACATACCCCCAAACAATGATACCGAGTGCAACAAACCAGAGCAGCGGCTACACGTACATTTTTGATAAGTTTTAGTCGGCGTATAGCGCATTAATATATTTTAAAGAATACAATAATTAAAATATAAAGTTTCGACATCGGTAATAATTCCTTGGAGACGCAAGTTGTGGGCAGTATTCACATAAAACAATATACTTGCCTGAGCTGATATTGCTAATCGTAACATTCAAAATGCACAACCTTTGAATCAAGTTTTGATCCCAAAATTAAAAAGCACAACTACAGGTGCAAGTTTACTAGAACTAATAAATATATATAACGATTGTAATCATCTGAACTTTCTCAATGAACTTGGTTTTGATACTAAAAGAATGGCTTGGCAAAGCCACCCTAAGAAACACCCCGCCGAGCAAAGCGATGCGGGAGCCTTTCTCGCTTGGCTTAACATTGGTAGTTGAGCCCCGCCTGCGGGGCTCCGCTCGGCTTGCTTAGCCCAATCCAGGAAAATCTCAGCCAGGTTATATTAGGATGACCGAGAGCTCGGATGGCCCTAGGCTAGCTTTCTACGAAAGATTTTTCGCCGGTTGCCAACAAAAACTGGGTGGTTTGCGATAGTATATCACAGGTGCTCCCGTCCCGACTCGAGTCACCAAGTCGGTGACCGTCGCGGCTCCTCCTGCACCTCGCTTCATGCAGCCTGCCTCTTTCGCTCAGGCAGCCGGCTCGGCTGCCGCCGCCCGGGCTCTCTGTGATGACGACTTGGTACGTACTCCATCTCTTGAACCACCGAGGTCTCATTTTGCGATGACTTTAATTCTTCGTCTTTTCTTTCCATCGCCTCCAGCTCCATCTCCCACACCAGTTACGTCACCTTCGCCTTCTGAGACCTCGACTAAAGCTTCTCGGTCATCAACTCCCGCATCTTCACTAGAGGCGGGGTGGCCGAGGACTCTCAGTTGCTAGATACTCCGTCTCCACCTCTTGAGGCCTTGGTCGAGAGTCCTCGTTCGCCTCCTCACGCGACCACGTTAGATGGCGGAGTGTCCGAGGGCTCTTAACCACAGGGTAGTCTCTGGGTGCCTTCTGATCCAGGGGACCCTACGAATGCTTCCCCTCCATCGACACCAACTCTGGCGCTGGGGTGGATTTGGCGACTCGCAGGGTGTCGGTTGGAGTTGGTGCGTCTTGGGGTAGTTTGGTGGAGTCTCGAGGAGACACCACCGAGTTCTCGCTACGTTCAATATGCGAACTAGCGAAGCTCGTCGCGGGTATGGCTCGCCAGCCTCGACCTCGGATTGACTCCTATTTGGACCAGCGCTTGGAAAGTGTTCGACGTTAACCGAGGTTTTGACGGCAGCCGTCGCTCCTCACCGTTTCCCTCCTCATGAAGCTGAGGAATTGGCTGGCTTGGGGACGAGGCCTCTCGTCTCTAAACTCGGTGTGCGATGCTGAACGAGGTCTCGAAAATGAGGTCCAGCTTCGTACGACAGCGGACGCCGACAGAGTTCGTTCGAAGAAAAAATTCTACACCAGTCGCCACGCCATCCAAGAACTGCTGTTGGAATATGAAGCGTTAGTCGCCCGGGTTCATGATATGGATAGCACGGTCGCCGAGAAGGTCACGCTATCAAGGGTGTGAAATACCGTTGTCGCTCCCCTGATGCAGACTGTGCCGCTGCAATACGATATGTCAGCCAGGAGCGTGAGCGGATAAAGGCTGGGCTTGCAATTTACAATGTGGAACTTACGAAGCTCCGACAATATTTGGATGATCACGACCGAGGGAAGGTTTGCTCTCCATCACAGCGGATGAAAGCTCTGCTGGCCGAAAATGTCAGTCTTCGGCACGCCAATTTCGTGCTCCGGTAAAACACGGACGTGCTAATTCTTTCCACGACCAGACTCTCTGCATTTGGCATCGACTGGGAGCTTCTAGGTTTGGGTCCCCATTACACGGGCCTCCTTCGCCTTTTCCCGTTGATTTCTTCCTCCGAGGCCTCTGACAGCGGGGACTCTTGTCACCGAGGTCTCGTCGACATCATCAGAGATACCTCATAGCTCTAGTGCGCCCACTGAAAGGTCGTCACAGCACTCGTTCATTCGACCCTTGGGCGAGTCGCCTGTGGCGTCCTCTACCGAGACCTCACCTGGTGGTCATAGCTATGACGGGCTGTTTGACGAATCGCCTGAAGCGCCAACACGTAAGCGCCACAGCCTCCAAGAATATGTTGCGAAACAAGCACCCGTACCGACCCTTCCAAGCTACCAGCTTCGAAAAGACTCGGCCGTCCATCAGTGACCCTGTATAGGACATAGACGCCTGCTGTGGTGACTCTGAACACTCAGTCAGGTCGTAAGAAAACTTGGTCAGCTGTGGTTCCTCGATAAACACTTCTCCACCGGCCAAGTAGCCTCGTTCACGCCCTGAAGCGATTCCCGATGACGGGGGTTTGATGGCGACATGGGTTGCGGTCTTGAGACCGAAGGCTCTGACGGTTCGGCAACTTCTCGTCCGCTACCCGCCCCGGACGACGAAACTAAGTCTGGCGCGGAACCGGGTTTGTTTGTGTCTGTTTGAGTTCCTCCTTCGAAAACTACCGTCGAAGGCTTGGACTTAACGTCCAACAACGCTGTTGTTCCGTTTCAGGTAAAGGATTCGAGTCCATTCTTTTCTGCAGTGGTCCCGTACTTTTCTCGCAAGGACGACCGAGCACCTCCGTTGCATCGGATTGAGGATGCGCGAGAACCTCGAGCTAGATTTCGCTGATGATGATCTCATGCTTGGCCTCAACAGCAAGAGTTCGGCTGCAGAAGATGCAAGTTCTTCTTGTCATCAAAAACGCAAATCGCCGAGGGCTCGTCCGCCGTCAACTAGCCTTCCTCGTTCTTCTCATTCCTCGTCCATGCAAGCTGAAACTCCCGCGCTGGATGGTTCGGGCAGTCGCACGCCGGTTGCTGACGTCCCTAGTTTTGGTAGCGATGTTCCCACCGAGGGAACCTCCATCGAGGAACCCTCCGCTATGGACTCCTCGGTCGATACGCAGACGTCTGTCAATGACGTCTCTGTGTCCCTAGTTTTGGTAGCGATGTTACCACCGAGGGAACCTCCATCGAGGAACCCTCCACTATGGACTCCTCGGTCGATACGCAGACGTCTGTCAATGACGTCTCTGCGGAGGTTTCCGTCGACGATGCAACAGGCCGCCTCTACAACTCAGCAGTGGTCAACTCCGACTGTCAACGGCAAAACATCACCGTACCATTCCTATTGCTCAACTCCTATATGAGGTCGATGTGGATTTGGCCGAGTTGGAGGAATCTAACACCTCTGCTAAGGGAAAGGAAGATTGTGTTGATGCAGTCCAATTCAACAACGAGTCCTCTGTCGGCTCAGCGCACCGAGAGTAAAACGCTGGAGCGTTGCCATCCGCGGAAGCGGTTACAGTCGACAGCGACGCCCCCGTTGAGTTCTCGGTTGAGACTGAACGTGCCGGATCTGGACGCGAAGACTCGGGCGACCCGGATGTAGCCCCTGTAAGACCGAGAACGCGCTCACAGCGGTCCACAGAGACTTCCGTTAGACCGGCTCCTCGTTCTCGCCGCCGCCGTGGTTGTGCCACTCAGAACGGTCCTTGTTCTCGGCATCAGACTCACGTCATCACGGCCACCGTGACCCCTCAACGCGGGACAGACACTACCGCATTCAATCCCGCTGTCACCGAGGTCGCAAGAGCGGATGACTTGCGGAATATTCCGGCTAGTGCCGAACGCTACTTGAAGCCTGGTTTTGTGGCTGTTGGTGCGCAGAAAATGTGGTGCAAGATGCTAAATGTCAGCCTCTCTGTGGCTGCGCCAACGGAGCATCCGTCTCCCCTTGACTTCGCATTTCTCGCTCTCATGCACAATATTAAGAGCTTGAGACAGCCTTGGCGGGTATTGTTCGGACGTAAGCCAAGCGAGCCCCTGACTTTCGCGCTGGAGGAGTTTGTCAAGGGAGTATGTATCTCCATATGCGCATCGGGGTTCGGTGGTCTTGTGCGCGTGTGGCGTCGGTTTTTCGGCAACTGTTACGAAGACAACGAGAAGGCTGACCTCTGTGTTGCTTTGTGGGAGCGGCACCACTGGCTCCAAGGCATTTCCTTGGAGAATGCCGTCCACGCAATCAGAGAGACTGGCGACCCCCTAGACCGGTTCACCCGTGTTATTCTCTACTTGTGGACCAGCCTGAATCGACCGAGGAACAATCGTGCCCATCCGCTCAGGCAACATGTTGATCGGTTGTGGGAGTGGTGCAAGGTACTGGCGGTGGTACCCGCACGCTGTCTACAGAGATGTTGCTGGAGCCAAGTTACCTTCCGTATTCGATGGAATATTGGGGTGGGTTTCCGCCACCGAGGATTGGTTTTGAGAGCTGCGGGTATTAGATGCCCAGAAGCCTTGGAGGAATTACTGGATTGATGCCTCTGCAGAGCATCCATACAACACTATGTACGCTCCCTGCAATCCTGACGCTCCAGGTTTTGTGCCGTTTTCAATGACCCGGCACGCCGTCATCTCTAATATAGTTGCGGAACCGTCTCTCACCGACACCAATCTTGCTGTTATATATCTTCAGCATACGCGCGTACCGATTGCATGACGGCTTGACAGAGCATTCCTGTTCTCGATACCTCCGTGTTGTGCTAGACGTAGGTGGCATCATTTCGGTGAACGACCGGAACGCTTCGCTCATGAACTGCGGGTCTCTGTCATGTCTAATGAGAGAGGGTGCTCCGAATCTTCGATACACACATTCCTCAAAAGTTTGAGCTACTCTCAGAGCAGTCGTATCTGCCATGGCCTTGCCCATCATGAATCCCGTGAACGCGCATTGAAACCGTAATAGCGCTGTGTTGACCCGCAGAGACTTCGGTAAGGGTATCACAAAATCCATCGAAAACGATTAGAAACGGTCGTTCAGCCAGTATGTTCCCTGGTGAATATCCGCTGATCTTTGCTCTACTTTTACTTGAACTACTGTCGGGACTGGACAGCACGTGCCTCGCCACGTCTGCGTACAGACCGATCCAAAAATAGTCCAGTTTCACTCTGTAGAAAGCTCGAGCGATACCTTGGTGTCCTTCTTCCAGCGAATTGTGATAGTTCTGTCGTACTTTTTGAACCATCGTTGAGGAACTACTAGACGCAGCATCGTGTCTTCTTGCTGTTGGTCATCTCTCCGAGAACTCGTCCCTAGATAATAGAGCACATTGTCCTCACTTAGGGTTAAGTGGTCTGATCTCGCTGGACAGCACGCCAGTTCATTCTTTCCCGCGGAGAACTGTCTTCAGGTTCACCCATCGCAACTCCTCGTCCTGGGCTGTCGTAATCCTTATACGGCGTTTTCTCTGAACGTTCGTGGATCCCCGTCTTCCGAAATGGGTGGCACAAAAGTATCATAGTTGGGTGTCCTTGATAACTCTGCTTCCCGGTCGATTGAGTCCTCTGTTGGTATACCGTTGGCTTCCTCTAGTTACGCAGCACCTTCGTCATCTGTCACCGAGGTTCGTCAGTGAAGCTGACGTATTTGGGCCTCGGTTTATCTTGGAGCCTTGTCGTTATCGTTTAGCCCCTGTCTCCCTCCGGATCTCTCGCACAAAATCGAAGAAATGTAGTCCACGCGGTACGGTCAATCCGACTGGATCCCGGTCCGGGATGGTTCCGGATCTTTGCGACGGTTTCGTGTGTCGCAAACGTCTCGCTTGAACTTGGGAGTGTGTGACGCTGACCGAGGGTTCGGCTACCAAGAACTCGGTGGTAGGTGCATAGATGACTTCTTGAATGCGATTTAGAGACCTCAGTTCTGCCAAACTGGAATCGGTAGATACCACATCAGACGCCTTGCTTTCCAACGTTTCCGTTGCCAGGAAGTCAGCGGATGCATGTTACTCTTGTACGTCATGTAGATACTTGACCGACTTCTGCCGAGCTACGATCTCTCGGTGGCGGTCGAGTTGGGTCATAAGTGACTCCTTCTTACCCTAGTGACAGCTGGATGGATAATCTCAAGTCTCCGACAATGAAGAATCGGTGGCACCGATGTCTAGATCTGTCAGTACCCCATTGTTGATGCCGGAGGATTCGGCCATGTTCACCGTTGTTGCTTCGACATAATCACTCGCAGCATGACTATTGACCAGGCTGATAATTGCCACCGAATCCATGAGCGACAGCTATAGCCACCGTATATCTCGGTTTTGGCTGATACATCAAAAGAGACTGTACGACTTCGGTAGGCGAGTGTATAGCAATCGGGGATCCATACGGACGGTAGATGATCCCTACGTGGGCGGTGTAACCGTCGCCAATGAGACCTCAAAACCCACAACACACGTCAACCCGGCTTGCGGTAGTTGCGTGAAGGCGCAATTCTTCTTGTTGACTCGGTTAACAACCAAGTGCCGCGGTGATAGCATTACGGCAAACTGTGTCGTCCGACCAAACGGCGATTGGACGTATGTACCCATTCTAGTGTTGAGAATTGCGCATAGACATGAATTGTTCTGCCAGCTAGTTATGTGTAGCACGTCTTCATTAGCAATAACAGAGCTAGCACCTCCTTCCAAGCCGGATGGTAATTCATCTCAGCTTCTTTCAGTACCCGTCCACAGAATCGGACCGCGTGCATTTTTTCGTCACGCTCTTGCATCAAGGTCGAACTTAACGCCTACTCGTTCGCAAACAGCGTCACGTGCACGACTATTCCGCGATCAAAGGGTGGCAAAACAGGAGCGCCACCAACTTTCTGTTGCAACTTGGCAAAACTCTGTCGGACAACAGACAGATCCCCGCCTGGTTCAAAACCTTCCTCATCCAGTTGGTACAACGCTGACGGCGAAGTCCTGGATGAGCCTGCTATAGTAGTTTAGTGCACCCAAGAAAGACTGCATTTCTTTCTTGCTGATCGGGACGAGAACGCGTTCACCCACTTAATCGTTTTCTCGCAACCCTTCAGGAACCCCCTTGTGCGACAGAAAGTCGACCCGTGACTGAACCAAAAGGCGCTTGGTGAAGCTAACACGGGTCCGACATTCAGTGAACCTTTGGGGTAATCGGTCTAGTGTTGACAAACAACCATCGAACGTCTCGATACCAAAACAAATGTCATCCACAAACGATCTCCGGTCAAATACTAGTACCAACGAGGACTCGTCTGGTTTGCCATTCGAAAACATATCGCCCATCGGACCGTTGACTAATTCTGAGACAGGGTCCAAAATGGACGCAGACTTTCGATCGGCCTCAAAATTGAAACGCGACCTCACACGTCCTCTGTCACCCCTGTCTTAGTGCGTTCTGCGTCTTCTTCTGCGGATCGCATACGCTCAGATTACTCTTTTGAACCACCTTTGGGCTGAACGAACTCCCATAGATCGTTATCCATCATTCGTTGGTAAATCATTGGCGCGTTCTTAAGACCGAACGGCATCCGGCGCCACTCGAAATGTCCTAATGAAGATACAAAAGCTGGGAATTTCCGAGCTCTCTCAGTCTTCATCACGCCTCAGAAACCACTTGCTGCATCAAGCGAGCAAAAACATAGGTAGGCGTCCATATCAGTCAACAAAGCGTCCGCCAACGGCATCGCATACTCCATAATGGTCGTAACAGCGTTCACTCGTTTGTAGCCGATGCATAGCCGGATGCCGACTCCATTCTTTTTCAGCACTATCACAATGGGTGATGCCCATGAACTGTCTGAGAATGTGCCCCCAATTGTCCTTTCAAGAATTTGTACAGCTTCTCCAACACTCGGAGAGGTGTTCGCCGTACTCTTCATTTAATGGGTGTATACACCCGCACGTCGATGTCGCAAACCACTCCGTATGCGGGTGGCGATAGTGCGTAGCACTTGCGATCATAATCCCTTCTTGATTCTTCAACACGTCAACAAGTTTTCGTTGCTCATCTCCACTTAAACTCTCGTTCGGAATGTTCGGTCCCGTATAGTCAGTACAGTCGACGAGGTCTCTGTCATATCAAGCAGAAATTCTAACTCGTGGGCGTAGTCAGCTAGCTCCTTCTCGTTCGGTATGTGTTTATACCAATCTTCGTCGTCACCCCTATTGCCAGAAGCAATTTCCACTTCACGTCGACGAGGTCTGTGTCATATCAAGCAGAAATTCTAACTCATGGGCGTAGTCAGCTAGCTCCTTCTCGTTCGGTATGTGTTTGTACCAATCTTCGTCGTCACCCCTATTGCCAGAAGCAATTTCCACTTCAATCTCCTGTATCACGGAGATGTATGTAGTTTCCAGCATGTCGACCGAGGCCTCGACCAGGTTTATGTCTTCCTCCTCAGCGTCTGAGAACTCTGTCGGTCAACCTCACCATCGGTGTTCTCGTCAACCCTCACAGTGATGAAGCTCCGCCGTCCTCGTAGGGCTTGGTCGAGTGACTTTCGCCGTCACCCCTGTCAACCTACCTTAGGTGGCCAAAACTAGACTTATCTGGCGCCACCGAGTCCTCGGCCGGCCTCTCTAGAATTAGTTCAGACATCCGGTACTCTCTGCGCGCTACCAGCGGTGGTTGACCTGCCAACCTGCACTCACAACGCTCCTTTTCCTTTCACAGTGAAATTTTATCTCAACCTTTTGCGTAAGCGAGCATTTGCCATTCATTGTACTTGTTTGGGTTTAGCCCGACCTACTCCTCTTCACGAGGAAGGTCTCCGCTCGGTACCCACACTACCACAGAGAAATGTGTGTAGCACCGAGCCGTTCCATCTGACAGGTTCGTCAAACGGACCCACACGAGTCGGCCTATACGCAATTCCATCCCCGTCGGTACTATTTTGTCTGATCCTCGGACACACAACTTATGTGTCGCGCGTGACGGTCGTTTTCGAGGCAACCGGAACTCTCTCCATTCACCTCGAGGGACATATAAGTCCTCTGTCGGTCCACCAATAGCTTGTGCCCATACGGTTCTTCATCTACAGCACCGGCCGACTTCACTAATGGTACCACAACCTCATCGGGCAGCCTTACGATGCCATGTAATAGGTCGAACCACACACCTGCGGGAATCATGAAAACCGTTCCAAGTACAACGTCAACACTCGCGCTGTGGTCCATTATCCACATCTCAAACTTGTACACTCGTTCCCATCCAAGAGTGATCTTAACGAGCGTTCGCCTTCTAGTATCTAGCACGCCGGGGTTGATTCCTCGCACGTCCGAACTTAGACCATGGTCCGGGACCTCGCATAAGCGTAGCCGTTTAGCATACGCTGTCAAAATCACGGTGCCATTGGCCCCAGGGTTCAGCAGAATCCTCGTTCGGGTGTTGTCCACCGCACCCATGACTAGAGCTCTCATCCTCCTGACGCGTTGTGATTGTAGGCACATTCTCAGCCACTCATTCAAGCTAAATTGGTCCAGATTCGTACCAGAAATTGTGGAGTGTGACTATTAATTTTGCTGATGATCTATTTGGAGTTTTCGATGAATACACTTTCTGGTCTCCAAATGATGATTACACAAACGAAGATGGATTGGCGAATAATAAGTGATATGGATATAAACAGGTACAAGTGGAGTGATCGTAATATTTTGACTATCACTATGCCTGTGAGTGACGATCGATGTCTGGAAGTGACTTTTAGATATTAGGCGCCGAAATCAAATGATGTGTGGATCTGAGTTGAAGGTTCGAAACGCTGACTATAGTTCAACCTATATTTTAACGACCGACCTGTGCGACTCGATTGATTAGATTAGTGTGTGGAAGGATTGGTCCGTCCGGAAGCCACTTTGCTGTAAGTAGTTATCTGGAAAGACACTTGTGGATATTTGGTGGTGATGTGTATTTGCCTTTCTAGAAGTGGTTGTATACCTCTTCTTGGGAAGTGCTGCGACTATAGTTGGAGAGAGAAGGACCAGTAGATGCTGACCAGTACGGCTTTCTGGAATCCAAGTGAGACTGCTGAGTGACCGACCCTTAGACGGTCCAAGAGAATAAGTAAGGGCTACATATCTGTATATTTATATAATTATCTGTATTGTTATATTATTTCTCTGGGAAGGTCTTCTTCATAGTCCACTTCCAGTCCCTGACACGACGTTTAGAAGTAACGTTTGTGCCAGTTCCCTGTTGTATTTGGTTATCCAAATGTCAGCTTTTGTTGAACTCGGTGAATCACTTAGTACCAAAGGCAAACGTACCGATAGGGATTCCACAAGGTCACAGGCCAGTTCCTCAATAGTATATTCAGTTGTCTATCTGAATCACACCTTTGGGGAGTTCTGACCCCAAACACGTTTTTGGTAGTTTTCCAAGTAGTGCTATACACCTGAGCGATTCCCGCGTTCACCCGCCTCGCATCACACTCCCGTTTGTCGTATCGTTGGGACGACCACCACCCTAATCTCTCGCCCGGTAGCAGTTTCGCTGTTCAAACGAGGTTTTCGGGTGACGTCTCGTTCGGTACCCAACTTGAAGATGAAGCCTCTGTCAGGTACCCATCAAGTTCTTCTGCGTCTATTTCATCTACCTCATTCTGACCGAGGCTTCCGTCGTTTTCTTCTACAATATCCGTCGTCATCACACATCCAATTTCACGGTCTTGGTGTAGTGAGCCAAGCCCCACTAGTTAGCTTACATCTGTGCGCACGTGTAGGAGGAAGCGTTCGTGTTCCTAGGTTGTATAGCGTACACACGATGCGTGTGTACGGTAAGACAAGATAGGAGCAAGATAGAGTAAAATGAGAACTGTATTGTTTGTTTAAAGGGGTTCCTTCCTAAACTGTTTATCGAATATCTAAGGGACTGTCAGCGGGTGGCTGACAGGGATTCGCATCGCTGATTGGTAGAGGTGTGGCACACTCTACCAATAGGATCCCTTCAAGTGCAGTCTTGGTGTGCGAACACACCAAGACGGGAAATCTCTAACCCTACCCGATTAGCGTTACGTTTAGAGTTTCGTGTAACCCCGTTACACGCCTCCGTTAAGATTTGACGTGCTGGTCACAACACGTCAATCCAAGCTAAGCCTTGACGAGACCGTCAAGTCACCGAGAGAACTCCGCGCTCATTTCGCAAAAAGTGCGCCTCTACAAACACCAGCGTCTTCGGCAGTGTCCGCGTCGATCTCCGTGTCGGTGCCTGATTCCGCGGCTGTGTCGGCGGCAACGCCGACACCCCCAAGTAGCAAGACAGAGAAGAAATTCTCTGTCGACAAGTACTTCGAGCTTCAGGAGAAGAAGATCGAGCTCCAGGAGAGGAAGCTCGCTGGGGTCACGAAGCCAGCCAGTCTGTAGACTGTCTTCGATGGTTCATCGATCCTCTCGACCGACGGTGGTATCCTCGTGGACTACGAGGAGGGAGAGCTCGAAGACGAGGTACCCTCGTCTTTCAGCCAATTGACTCCAAGCCTGTGGCTGGGACTCGCCGCGCTCGTGAAGATGATTCGGACGCTTCATCTTCGAAGCGTCCACGAAGCGTTAGTGATGCACTGCATTCCACACAGGAAGCACCTGTCATCGCCTCCGATCCGCCAGGATTACACCTGATCCGCCTGTTGTTCCGTCGTAGCAACGTGATACCCCGCGCACTGACGACTCGGTGTGCGATCCTTGGATGCTGTTTGAATGTGTTATTCATCGCCTCCGATCCGCCAGGATTACACCGAATCCGCCTGTTGTTCCGTCGTAGCAACGTGATACCCCGCACACTGACGACTCGGTGTGCGATCCTTGGATGCTGTTTGAATGTGTTATTTCCGCACGGTACGGACTCACGGTTCCTCCTAACGTGATACCGTTGTACGTCGACAGTAGAATTGTCGACGACGCTGAAGCTGCGTCAAAGAAATTTGAGCCGATGACGAATCAAAGGCGAGATTATTATATCTTGCTTTTCCACGAGCACCAGTACTGGAGCTCGAAGAAGAACTCGGGGCGAAGCAGAGTGCCCGAGTGGCAGGTACTCTGTCAAAGCTGGAATCAATTTGTTGAAAACCTCAACAAAGACTCGATAGCTTATCGCGATCGAGTCCCTTCAGCTCGCGAGCGCTTCATGAAGTACTCCGTTACTTCTGTCGTCCA